>CAKAEH010000974.1:0-111574 GCA_916381525.1 Cercopithifilaria johnstoni
AAATCTTCCATTCTACTTAACTGATCCACTACTTCTTCAGGTTCTTTCCAACTTTCCGCTTTAAGACGTTCTCTCTCTATGGTTGGTTCTTTAAATATTTCTGTACCATATTCATCGAGAACCTTTCTAACCGATATAATATCTTCTAATGGTTTTGTTTCAGTTTCTTCTAAATCTTCCATTCTACTTAACTGATTCACAGCTTCCTCTGACTCTTTCCAACTTTCCGTTTCAAAATGTTCTCTCTCTATGGTTGGTTCGTCGAATATTTCTGTACCATATTCATCGAGAACCTTTCTAACCGATATAATATCTTCTAATGGTTTTGTTTCAGTTTCTTCTAAATCTTCCATTCTACTTAACTGATCCACTACTTCTTCAGGTTCTTTCCAACTTTCCGTTTTAAGACGTTCTCTCTCTATGGTTGGTTCTTTAAATATTTCTGTACCATATTCATCGAGAACCTTTCTAACCGATATAATATCTTCTAATGGTTTTGTTTTAGTTTCTTCCAATTCTTTTCTACTTAACTGACTCACAACGTCCTCTAACTCTGCTGGAGTTTTCATATCAGTTACATGCTCTTCCTGTACGGCTGGTTCCTTGGAAATTACTGTACCATACTCATCGAGAACCTCTTTAGCCGGTATTATATCTTCGAACGTTTTTGTTTCGGTTTTTTCCATTTCTTTGGTTCTACTTAACTGATAGAAAATTTCCTCTGATTCTGTCCAACTTTCCACTTTAATATGTTCTCTCTTTGCGGTTGGTTCTTTGGATATTGCTGTACTGTACTCGTTGAGAATCTCTTTATCCGGTACAATGTCTTTGAACGGTTTTGTTTTCTCCGCCTCAGCTTTAAGCTCGCTTACAGAGATTTCTGATTCCTTCAGTTCTATTTCATGTATTGGCTCAGGCTTTTTTATGCTGAGTATTTTATTTGCTAATTCAGAATCTGTTACCGTTTCTTGGTGTTCTTTTACTGTGTACTCGTAAGCAACTGCAGTTCCTATTGCTGCAAGAGCGACAGAAGTGGCAATCATACTTGTTGAAACTATGCCCGCATTTTTACCGAAGAGGAAAAATCCATTTTGAGAAGTTTTACCGTCTTCAGAGTTGTCGTTGACCACAGTTCCACCCTGTTTCAGACCTTCATCTCTCGCAGTTTCTCTTATCAGGTTTGAATGAATACCTGACATTTCGCATTGCATTGTCTTAGCTTCTTGTTCATATTCCATTGAAACATTTTCTAACACCACCTCTTCATGTGGTTTTAACCCAGTTTGTTTCAGGTTTTGTAATTCAAGAGACTCAGTATGAACTTTTTCAGTAATTGTTGTTTCATGCCTGCCATTTTCAGATTCCATATTCTTTTGTTCCCAACTCTCTCGCTCTGAGGAAATCTCTGCAACTGGTATCCTTTCAGCATCTCTTTCTTGACTTCTTCCATTCGTGGCTTCCAGCGATAATATACCTATAGACTTCTCTTGTTCGACAAATATTTCCTGCTGAAAAGTTGTCGATTTTTTCGGTCCAAAATCCTTTTGTCCTAAGATGTTGTATTCCTGAAAATACTTTGATACGGGTTTTTCATCTAATGTGTACAGATGCTCATTTAATATCCGTTCTGTTTGAATTCTCATCATGTGCTCATCAGATGCTTCCGGAACTTCCTTTGCTCTGTCGGTTGCTTTTCCATCTTTCAGCCGTATTACTACATCTTCAACATTTTCACCAGTTGGTCTTTTTCCGACTTCAGCTCTATTCTTTCTTTCCTCTTTACCCCCTTTCTTTTTCTTTAATGGAACTTCATTTTCTGATAGCTGCTGTTCCCCTTTTTCATATATTTCTTTTTCTACATATTCCTCCAACGTTATCTGCAATATTTCGGCAGTATCCATTTCAGTTCCGTTATCTTTACCATTCAGCTCTTTTATGCGCTTTTCTGGGATCTTTTCTTTTTCCCATCCAGCAGCTGTTAACCTTCCTATTTCTGTAATATCATGAGAGCTAGATTCAGTTAATAAATATTTGTCGGCAGAATTTGATTTTTCGGCATCATTGAAGAAGGAGGATTCACCTCTCTTCCCTTCTTCAAGCCACATCTGGTCTTCTGTCTCTGCACTGCCTTTTAATTCCCGAGAAGTCATGCGCTCCTCCGCTGTCTCGACCTCGCTCCGTTGTCTCCACCTATCTTGCGGATAATTCTCATCCATTTCATACTGTTCACCTGCAACGTTCTCTATAGCTCTGTCATATTTTGTTACTAGTCTCTCTACTTTTATCGGATTTTTACAAGGTATGTCAGCATCCTCAACATCAACATCCAATTCAGAACTTGCTTTATTCATATGCTTAATATCTATGGTATCCCCTACTTTACCTACTTTCCATTCCCTTTCTTCATCTTTAATGTCCTCCTTCTGCGTCCATTCATAAATAACAGTGATATGTTTCATCTCACCTTCGGCGTGTGAAGGTGAAAGTTCGCTTAAATCTTCACAGTTCTCTTTACTATTCAAAGAAATGACTTCAACATTAATTTTTGATTCTTTCTCATTTCCTTTTGCGTCTTTTATTTCCATGTGTATTAACCGAAAATCTTGTAGCTTTTGTAAACTTCCAGCTTCTTCTGCAATATTTTCTGACGTCTTTTTAATATTTCCTGGCCAACGTTCTGGAATTCCCTTAACAATTTTCTCGAACTCCATTTCTTCTAAGTCAGGATGGCCTAAAAATGTCTGATGATAATTTTCATCATCATCATTATTTACAACAACGTCTTGTATTTCTTCTGAACTAAGTGTTGCACTCACTTCCACTTCTGGTCTTTCTGCTGCGGATTCAATTTGCGCTAAAAATTCTTCAATGACCGTTTTTTTACAGCAGATATTAAAGTTTTCTGCACTGATTTTTCTATCTTTGGCCATTTTGTATGAAATGTAGAACACCCTTCCAATTCAGTATATCCCTCTGTTATGGTTTCCGCACTTTTGCTGTTCCATTCTTCCTCATTCTTAACTGTCGTTTCGGGATATTCCGATGTCTGTTTATGTTCTACTCTGGTTTCAACTTCTCGCTCTTCCTTCGTTGTTCTTGAAACTTTGAAATACACTTCTTTATTTGGAAATCTATATAATTCCTTTCTTTTAATCAGAATTTCCGGCCCGTCTAAAATATTTTCTCTAAACTTTTCATAATGAGGTTGATCCATGCATATCTCACCACTTCTTTTCATACTTTCATCTCCCTTATCTTCGTTATATTCTACCAATCGTTCATCCATTTTCTCATTGCACCAAAATTCATGGTTTACAATTCCTGAAGGTTTTTCTAAAATTTCATCAACTCCCGAAGATTTTTTCACTCCCCCGAAGAATGTTGTAGAAACTTTAATCTCTGACTTTATAGATTCTGCTCCCACTCTAACCATTCTTGGAAGTTGTGAAAATTCATTTAGCATTTCTTCCATCTTCTCCATTTCGTTTTTCGAGCATTCCACTTTAATTTGTTGCAATTTTATGCCTCGTACCTCTACCTTTTCCTCTTTATCTTCTTTGCTAGGACTTTTATAGGACTCATTCCAACTTTCTTGTTTTAAATGTTCACTTTCTCTATTCATTTCATCATAATTAAGTGCACACGTGAATGTTGTGCTTGGATCCTCCACCCTTTCTTCCCGTTTTTGAAACCAGTTTATCGTCAGTACATTGCTTGGAGAAATGGAAGGTTGCATACCATTTACTTTTCTAGAGCGTTGATCCGAAAGCAGTTTTAAAGAGCTTAATTCAAAGATCTCTTCGATGGAGTCTTTTATCTGAGGAGGCCTTCTTTCCAGCTGATCGTGCACTTCATCATTTTTCAAAATGTCCTCATATTTTTCGCTTTCGTTTCCATTTCTGTGACCTATAATTAACTGCAACTCTTCTTGTTGCTTTGTACGGACTGTTTCTTCTTTTTCATTCTTTAAATTAGGACATTTTAAAGCGATATCTGATAAATGTTCAGAAACGGCTTTTTTCGCCATTAGTAATATCTTTTTTCTGTTTCGCTTTCTCCCTTTTCAACTCTTGGAATCTCCGAAATTTGATTGTGAACATCAGCAGTACTAATAGCAGAGACTACTGTTGGCGTGGTGATCTCTAGAGGTATGCTGTCTTCTTTTTTATCAGGTTTTGTAAGTTCTTGTGCGAATGAATTTTCTTCCTCTTGCAAATTCGATCTTCTTTTTGGCTAGTGTCTATCAATTCTTTAGCAGGAGTCAGTACACGTAATTCGGGTCTAATTATTGGTTCTTTAGCTTCTTCATTTATTAGCACCTTCTTTTGGATGAAGATCTCTATATTCTTGGGCTCCTCGTGATGTGCTTCCTGCTGTACAGTAATTTCTATATCTCCAATTGAAGATTTTATAACCCCTACTTCTTGATGTATGAATGTTTCACTGTCCTCAGTCTTATAATCTTGCATTTGTGACATTCTTGTAATAGTGGGCAGTTCAATATATGGTTGTGTAGATTGAAATCGTTTCAGCTTATCTACGGCTTCCTCGGAAGTGAACGGAGAATAATAGCTTTTCGTTGCATGGTTCGTTTTATCTTCCATTTCATTAAATTGTTTTTCCCTTCGCAAGACGATCATTTTCGCTTTATCCGTTTCATCTTCTTGAAATTGATGCTTCCCATCTTTAAATAGCCACCATTCTAATTGAGTGTCTTCCGTATAATACATCTCTTCTTGTCTTGCCGTTTTTCTACTGATATTCAATTATTCTTTCTTCAACTGCAGTAAATATTCCTTTTTCTGAAACAATTTCAACTTTTCGTCCCGGTAGCAGGGTTCATAACTAGCCTTTTCGCTTTTTTCTGAATCTCCGTGTCATTGTCCCTTATGACAGCAGATCTCTACCTTCGGAAAAAGCATTATTTGCTTTTGTGATGTTTCAATGAAGAACTGATTTTTTGACAGACACATATTTCCGAAATCATCTCTTTTGACAAATGTTTCTGCTTCATCTAAAATACTTCCGGCAGTTGTATTTTCTATCGTTTCTTTGGTTCCATCATCTAGATATATATCATTTTTGGTTACATCGATAGTATTTGTAATTTGCTTACTCATTGCTTTCCTAATCTTCCAACCCTCACCGTCATCGAAGTCGTCTGTTTCAAGTAATTCAATCTTGACCTCGTGTGGCTCGCCGATTTTTGTCGATGCCACTTCTTTCATTTCTAATTGTATTACAACATCAAAGTTAGTATCGTCATTTTTTGACTTTTTCTCAAAAGCTTCCACCGGTATGAGTTCTTTGACTCTTTCTACTTTTCTCGAAACTAGCTCCAAATTGGCCATTAATTCTCTATTAACTTTATAAGTTAGTTTACTCAGCATCGGTTTTCCTTCCTCGTCATACGGAGCTTTATGGGGAGTGTCCTCATACATTTCTCGATAATTCTCTACATGGAAATGTTGCTCAACAGGTAAGCCACATATGTCGTGAACTCTTATTGTTTGCGACAGCGTAGATGGTTTTTTCTCTTGTTCAATGAGATCCTCGTCTCGGATCATGCTTAGTATATCTCTCTCAACTTTTAATTTTTCTGGTTGTGGAATCTTGTTTATTTCAGCGCTTTTTATAAATGTTTCCCTTCGCTTTATTTTTTCTTTGACAGGTGATATCTCCAACATATTTGCTTCTTCAAGCAAACCATTTTCTGTGACAGTAACTTTCTGCTCTGATAGAAGCGGCTCTTTTGATTCATTGATTTCGTATGACATTTCACTTTCCCTGATGATTTCAACTCTATAGTCTTTCTCTTTATTATTTTCAATTAATTCGCAAAAGAAAAGTGTAGCTTTTTTCGTAGGCTTCTCCAATAACATATCGATGATATTTAATTCATCTTTGCTTATTTCTTTATGAAGTGATAGAACCACTTCCACTTCACCAGTTCTATTCTTTAAGAAATCTAGTTCCGATCTTTCAGCAACAGATTCTTCACCTTTCATCATCGTACTATATATATTGCTTTTCTCAGTTAATTCTTCAGGAAGTTCATTTTTTTTGAGCTCCAATTTTTCTATAGGAAGTTCTTTAGTGCACCGTAGTATGAATGCTTTTTTCTTTACAATGTTGTTTACCGAAAGAACGTTTTCCAGTTTGAAGTCTTCCTAAGCTGGAACCAGTATTTTGCAAATAGTACTTTCGGGATCTATTGTTATCCTTCTTGCAGGGATTTTTTGTGTTGCACAAACACTTCCTTTTGATTTGGTTTCTTTTCCCGTGACTTCAAGTTGCTTTGCAAGATATTCTTTATTAACCGCATGTATTTCATCTTCGTCAATGATTTCCCATCCTTCAACTGTACGAATTTCGAAATATGCTTCCTGATCCCCTTTCTGTGTAAATATTTCTTGCGTTACTGTTTGTTGCAAATCAATTTCTAACGGAATAACCGCTTTCAGGATATGTTTGTTTTCTGTTTTTTTCCAATTCCCTAAATTCTTTTGCCACTTCCACTCAAATATTTTCTGGAATTGTCTTTGCATGATCACTTCCAACTCATTAGGAAGACCCTTGTTCCTGTTCCCACTTAGCAAATTTTTTCCTTCCTGTATTTTTTAAGTTTTTATTCTCATTTTTCTTTTTCTTCCATTCTGCACCTACTGTTTCTGGCGTACCGCTACATTCACTGGGCATGTGTTTTTGTAGTTCATAAATCCCGGAATGCCGACCTGATTCCTGTGCAGCTATCCGATCCGACTCATAATTGTATTTTTGTACCTCATACGTGCCTTTTTGAGTTTCATTACACCCCTATAAGTTTTGCTTTATGCTTTTGCCACTCCGTCTAAATGACCCGTTGTTTTTTCAATTTGAGCAAATAAAAATAACTTGCCAGTATCTTTTACATCGGATTGATCACTTTCTGATTTGCCAGGGAGTGTTTTCGGTTTATGAGCTTCACTGGGTCTTTCCCGAAGAGGACTGTACTTCTTATATTTTGAAACTTCAGTTAACTCTGGTGGAGTATCTGATTTACGAGTTGACATAAGTTGGTTATCCGTTGATAGTGTTTCAAATATAGCAATACGTTGCCTGACCGATCCTATCGAATCAAAAACATTTGGAGCTGGCCCTGAAAAAATGTGTAATTGAACAACGAATTATTCCGTTACGATGTAGTAAAAATAGTACATCATATAGTTTAAATAAAGAATCTGTAAAATAACAATAATTTTAAAGAAATCCAGCGAACAACGTACTTCAACCAACTAACACAGCAAATGTACCCTGAAATGATGTGGAAGAGTTCTGAATACATGGAAATCGCTAATTGGAGGCTCCCAATGCCGGATGCATCGATTCGCGTAAAATTAAAAGCTGTTTTTTACATTTTATGCATTTTCTGGAGCTAAAATGGCAGGAGTTAGTAGTTTCGGACCTTGCATAAAATTTTGATCAAATCTATCGATTTAGAACTTTGTAAATAAAATATCATCATCTCGAGCAAAATGAATACTCTCACCCTTGACTGTGACTCAAATGCGTCATATACGTCACTATTGATCAGTAATCTACATGTTTCGTGTCGTTCATTACGGGTTGGATATATGTTTGTATTCGCCTGTTTTAAGTATAAATACCATTTATAATGTTTTAAATTTACCAAATTTAAATTACTCGAAACGTATATGCTTTGATGTCGTTTCTATAAAATCCCAGTAAGATGGCCTGTGTTGTAGGAGTAACATTGATCCACTGCTTTTTCAATTTGATAAATTTAAAACATTATAAATAGTATTTATTCTACCCTTTCAACAGTAAGATAAAGGGTAATTTTACCAATAGATGGGGCAAAATGATTCAACGATAAGCGCGGATATTGAGGCAGCTTGGAAGAGAGAGGTGTCTTCACACCTCTCCCAAATGGAATGAATGGAATGAAAAGATATGAATATAAACAAGATTATGACAAATGACTCCGACAAGGACTTTTATTCTAAACGGGTAGATTGAATAGTTGGTAACAACTCCACGAAATAAAATCTTCCCTTCTCGACAGTCAATTACATTTCATCCCAGAAAAATTTCATACTGATTTATTTTTCCAGAGACTTCAACTATGCAACAAAAAGTTTAGAAATTGGATAGTTCTGATTAAAAACATAGTGTCGGTGACCTCCTCCCGCATCATAAAAACAACTGATAATGAAAACTAAAAACTGTCGTATTTTTCCCAATCGTCTCTTTTTCCTCTTTCATCTCCTGTTCAATTCTCATAAAATGACTTATTTACAGCTCAAATATCTGCAAACTTTAAGGTGACATTTACTTACTGATAAAAAAGCTACTCAAAACCTATTTCAATATGGCGACAAAATTTATAGCTCATCACCCAAACGTTGAGTGTCAGTTTCATTTAGAAGCAGCAGTGACTCGAACATCCTAACTCAACCTATTTCTAATGTTTACCCTCGGAAATGCATTCGTTTGCAATATTCCTAACTGAAAATAACGGACCCCACATCTACGAACAATTCCAAACGATGCAGTTCCTCATATTTGAAAGAACTGAGAGATTCTGTATTTGAAGTACTGTACTCTACTCGGAAAACCCTCATAGCATTTTGTCATCAAAATGTTGACGCATTTTACACACCCATCTTTTTCAGTAACCTTCTTTCCAAAACATTGAAAATTCCCTGTCCCTACCCAAACTATGCTTTTTGATGGCATATGTGACAGTGAGCAGCATTCATTATGTGACAGTGAGCAGTTTCAGGGATATTCGGATCTACAGATTCGACTAGAATGTTTACTTGATATTCCTTTCATGTATTGATAAATAAACCCTTACATGGACGCATTAATTTCCAAAGCAATTTTGTCAGTTGTTAAAAGTAATATATGGACTGAATGAGGTCATGAGTTGGAGCAGATGCGTCAAAGTACTGCGGTAATGGCTAAGTGCTTTAGTTCCTACTCCTTAATCTTTACTCAAATGTAATGAAGCTTGTCTTAACATGGCAAAGGAGTACAATTTTTCAATATGATATGGGATTGTTCAATAATATTTCATTTCAACTTCGAAAAGAAATTTAGCCAACAACCACAAATAGGAGTAGTGATACGAGAAGGCGCAGGAGCAACAGCAACGGTGAATGAAAATGAAAATAAATGACAGGAAGAGCATAGCAAAGTGTTTGTTTCCCAAAGAATCCAAAAATGACAAAAAAGTGCTGGCTGTATCAGCAATTGCTTTGGCAACATGCGCTCGAATAATAATAACTATAAAAAAGTAGATAAGAAATATTTTCTGCATTAAATCCTAGACTGAGTTCAAGATTCAGGCAATCTGTTTTCGAAAACCGCCCCAGGACTGCAAGGTGGGCCCGAAGAGTGCGGCAACTAGAATATTCTTTCCCTACCACTTGTTTCTTTGCATCTTTTTGTCACCACTTCTTTTGCTACTTCCTTCCCTTGCGTTGTTTATTAGGAGAAATTCTCATGTCCGTAGGTTCTCCCTCAAAACTTGAGCAGTGGGGTTTCACAATATCTGTCAACTTCATGGGTTGTGCAAACAATACCATTTACCGTGACAACAACAGACGGGCCATAAAAAGTAGTGCTAAGACAAGCAAACGAACAAGAAAACGAAAAATAATTGCAATGTTTAAAAATAATGCTCGTTGAAGGGCTATGATTCTACTGCCGCTCTTGCTGTTGTTGCTGCTCGATTGAATCCAGCTTTTGCTGCTGCTTAGTAATTGGTACCAAATGTATGTGCTGATCACCGGGATCCACACTGCCCGAGTACACCTGCTCGTTCACTTTCAATCGTATCAAATCTCCTGAATGAAGACCAAAAGGAAGTGTGAAAGAAGCATGGAGTGAAAAGGACATAACACCAATCGATCAATCAGTAACACCAACACGTATCCAAAGTAAATGCATTCTTGAGTAAATGAAAACGTGAGCGATAAACGAACAGTTGTAATGAATGTCACAAATTCATCGTAATAATAATAGTTTAAAATGCAACAAAAGCATGTCAGATCGATCGACTAAAAGGGTAGGGCTAAACAACGCTGAAAATAAACATAACCAAGCAAAATGACTACAACGATAAACATCACAAAAACAAACAAACGAAAGTAAGTCCACTTCGAATGAACATTCAATTTTGCATAACGAAAAGGGTGCACTCGCGTACATGCAGTAATAGTAAAAATTATATCACTAGAAAGCTGGCAGTTTGCAAGAGGTTCCACATAAATTTTTTTCATCTTTTACTCACCCGCATTCGCCTCCGTCTTCTCTCCTGCAACACATTTTCAACAATTCAGCAGAAAACTCAGAAATAATACTAATAGTGCTGCACTGTTAAAAATCAGCTTGGCTGCACTGTTAACTTATACCTAAATTTCTCTTAAACTGTAGACATTAACTTAAACTACCAATGATTTATGCATTTCTATATTCCCAACCAAAGAGAAAAAAAAAATTTATCTGCTTCATAGAAACACGCTTGCTAACGGCTAAGGTATAAAAATTGTTTGATTCGAACTGGATACACTTCTCTAATTATGATAAACTGCGTCATATTTTAGATTTTATAAGCTAATAATACTATCAAAAACTCAAATAAAATAAAACCCATAAGTTTCGAGCAAATTTCTACGTGGATTGCACTGACAACTGCTTGTCTTGCTCTTTCTTCACATTTAAAATGTGCGGTGTGCACACTTCTTCAGCTGTACTTTAGACAAAAGCAAAAATATGTAGCCCTAATTTTGAATGAAATCGAATTAAGAAATGAAAATTTTGTCAACATAAATGTATCAGCTGCACTGACAGACTAGCAGCACGCAACAGTCATTTGCGATTCTAGCCGGATGGCGAATTGATGGAATTCTCCTGCGTTAAGGAAGTTGTAGCAGCTAAGATGACACAAAGTAATACAAAATTAGTTCACATTTACGCATTCATTTTGAAAAAAAAATATTAGAACTGCTACATTCAAAAAGTCGTGTATGAACCTGGAAGTGTTGTCCGTGTTGTAGTTACAACGCGCGTCATCTTCTTTGACACAACCGCAGAGCCGTCCTCATTGGTGAAGCCCTCCGCCATGGTTTCATGCTTCTGATCGGTTACTTGAAATTGAAGATTTATTACTCATTCTGGGATTTGTTTTATTTCTACTGAATAGTTATGTTGAAGATATTCTTCTCACATCTATTAGTTGCAACTTCCTCCCCGGCCCAGGGAATATTTTTGAATTGATAATTTTTGATATAAAAAAGAATTTATGCTGAGAAATAATGCCTCTTTTGAATACTTCATACATAGCCCATTACATCTCCTTCTCACTCAACTAATTTTGACTGAAATAATGCAGGAAATTCTGTACTGAAAGAAAAGAAATATGTGTATAATGAATAATGATGGAGAAAGACTTACCTGTTGGCGCACTTGGTTCTGAAGATAAAGGAGTTTCCGGCACACCTGAAATGCTACCATTGATAAATAAATTAGAGAGGCATAAATCGCAAGGTGAAGCATTAGTCAGGGGAGGTAAACATAGTAGATATTATTTTATATAAAGGTGAACACGTCACACTAAGAGCAAATCTGACTCATGTTTGATATAAGCTGTTGTTGCAAGTGCTGCACTGTTGCTGCATCAAGACCTTCCATGCCAGGCGTCTCCGTTTCAAAAACAGATTTCGTTGTAGTGATATACTGAGAAGAATTAATACGAATCTGAATATCAGAAGTGGGCGATGCTGAGGCAAGCATCTTGGAGATAGCATTTGAAGCAGTAGTATCTGGAGGACAAACAGCCCCGGCGGCGCGCAATTCCTCTTCAAGATCCTGCAAGCGATGAATTGCAGCTGCGTGCCGATCAGGGTCGCTCATTTTCAGCGAACTCAGAGTGAAGAGCAAACGGCCTACAACTGACTCAACAGATCGCTCCATCCCATCGAACTCCTCCTCATTATCACAGGCTTCGATCACTTGTGCTACACCACTGGGACTCACAAATTGCACATATGCTTTATATCCGGGTTCGCGATCTCCAGAAAGGAGTGCTGCAACAAGCGATGACGTTCGTTTGCGCTCAAACGGACCGCTCAAAGCAATTGGTTCCATCATATCATTATCTTGTTCATGCTTCCGTTCTAATTGAGCCTGGATCCGTGGATCCAATCCTGCGGTCATTGTGTGGTTCTCCCACTGCTCTGTCGCTGAAATAGTTTCCTCACTCATACTTCCACCCTGAAATACAGGCGTTACTGCCGGAGCTCCAGCAGTGATACCTGATTCATCGGTGGCTTGCTCACGTTCAGGTGATGTCTCTTCAGCAGTGAATTTTGTGACAGATTCTATATGATGAAAAGACAAGCTGGTGCTCAAATGATAAGAATCCAGCATAACCCCGTTAATGATAATAGCACCGGAATCAGTTATCCCGGCGAAAACTAGGTTATGTGTGGCGGCAACCTCTGAAGCGGACATTGTACAGCACTAAAAGGATAAGGAGAAACAGAGCCTGAGGGGAGGAGGAGTAAGCAAGAGTCAGCTGTTATGCTTGAAGTGTCCCTGTCAGATACTGGAGCAAATTTATCAAGAGTAGCAGTTACAGACTACAGCAGCAACAAAAAGTGACTGGATGATGGAAAATGCTTTAACAATATGGGAAGCCCAAAGAGCAATCAAATTATGATGCTTTGCAAAATTTCATTAAATACTAGCAACATAGTCATGTGCGAGATTGCGATTTAAATCAATTTGTGGATCCGGATTATTCATGAACGCTCTGCCCTTTGGCCTCTTCACCAGTTCGCCTTTCCTCCATCAAGTCTGAAAAATCAACGGCATCATGTGCTACTGCTACTGCTGCTGCACTGATGCTTGTATTCTGCTGCACACTATGTTCTCCATCCCTGTTTCCGAACGAATTCAAAACAACTCTCTCTTCCAATGCCTCATTGATCACAATCTCGCAAGTGATTATCTCAAATGATACAGAAATGATATGCAAAACAGCTGACTCACTTTGACTTTCAGAACTCTCACCTCTCTCCTTCTTACTACTATTACTACAGAACAGATACATAAGCAGCTATGACAAGGATTGTTTAAAGCACGAAGAACAACGCTGCCATCAACAACAGCGTTTGCAGGTTAACTCCGACAGTATCACAGGAAATGTTTAGTTAGCAATAGTGCAAGCAATGGAAGAAAGAGCTGTACAGATAATGGCCAGATTCCCCTCTATTTCATATCAACCTCCGCACCCTCCTCTCCAACATGTACGAAAAAGCGTTGTGTGCAGCAGGCAGAAGTGCAGACTTATATCAAATATATTAGAATAAAGGGTGTCGGAGGCCCATCCAGAATTTTTGCCCTTCTTCAGCTTCGTAATAAAAGATCGAAATACTGATTTCTTCGCATGCCCCAGAATAAAAATGTTTTTTTACTGAATAAAATTTGTTCACGCTCTCGCAGTTATTAGCAGTGCAGGAAAATACGCAATGAAATTCAAGCATATACATTTTTTAACTGTGCTTGACTACCTATCACGATTTTTATACATTACGGCGAACCAATAGTCAGTATATTTTGCTAGGGAAGCCATTTTTTCGGAAAAGTAGACAATTTTCTGCATTTTGTTATTATTCAAAAGGTGAAGCCCATTAGGTGCTTCAATTTCCCTACTGGGGAGCAAACCGATTAAAAAAAGACTGATCACATAAATACATCCCTATGCTGCATTAGAACAGCCGTAACGAAGGGAGAAGTACAAATATGTCAACAGGCCGAGATTATTCGTCCACGATACAATTTTAACGTAGTGCTGGTAATAAAACTATCTTACAAGTGAAGGACACCAAAACAGCTACCCTCCTAACAAAACGATTCATAATCGCACGAAACAGTTAAATAAACCATTATAAGACGATCTAAGATTACATAACCAGGCATCCGAAGTTACCGAAGTTACAGTTCATTCTACATTCCTTTTTTTTTAAAAAATTAAGTTGTACGTCAAACGATTATTTTTTAAAACAAGTTGAAGTTACAAAAAAAGAAATTACGAACCTATAATGTGATCATCTTTTTCCACTGTGGTCATAACAACACTTGCATCTCTGCTATTTAACTCTGTTTCATTAGCGGATGTTTTAGCTTCATCTAGCAAAACTTGTGTTACATGGCTACTCTCCATTGTTGTCGTTTTCAGGGTGACATCATCATCTTTTTCCTCTTCATGTATTACCTGATAGCCAAACGTTTCTTCTTTCGGAGCTTCCTTCAAGTAATTATCCTCTATTTAAACAAGAGTTTCATAGGATGAAATAATCCTATTTCTTTTCTGATAAAATAATCCATACACAAGTATTATATTATCATTGATAGTAGTGCAATGTCTCCATGATTTTTGAAATCAGTAGTTGAATCTATTTAGGCGATATTATTGTAACAAATCTTAAAAAAGATATGATATAACGTGGAAAAAATTACTCAAAACAAGACTTATCTAAAAAACCAGGCAAGCACTAGGAGTCTATTTACTGTACTTCAAAAACACAGCATTAAAGCTGACTGAAGAAGCTTTTACTTGTTGCTCCAAATTCATCTCCACTTCTTGAACCATTCGATCCCACTTCTCCTGCTCTTCTTCGTTGAGAGGAACTATCCTATCAACAATTTCTTCATTTACAGCAATATCATCCTCATATGTAGTTGTTATTGTGCGTTCTTCCACAATGGGGCCTGCAATAAAACTTATCTGCCTTTAATTACAAACTTCATAAAGTTTTAGTACCATCAAAACTGGCTAGAACCCACCAGTATCAAAACTTCGCTCACCATCTTCTGAGTCATGCACATGTCGTTCAGTGCGCACAACTGTTCGAATTTCTGAAACTGCAACCTCTTCTTCCTCGTCTGCAAAAAAATTTATATCTACATCGTTGCATACCACGGATAAAAACACTCATATTTCAAAAGTTTGCATTTCTTATTCACTGAAAGAAGTGAAATACCGCGGTATGGTCGCTCTTCTGGTTCTTCCGTATCTCTATCTGTCCCATAATATTCCGTTTGTTGAAAAAATGGTTCTTGCATCATTCGTTGTTGTGTCATTGTTACCTCAAAAATATCAGATGTTTTTCAGTTAATAACTACAGAAATAAGTACCAAAAAAAAAAACCATAATTATGACCATCATACTTCGGGGTAACGATGTCTGTCGTCAGCGACCTCAAGCGAAGTGGTTGATATAGTTACTGAGGGTCCAGAAACATGTGATACGGGTGTGCCTTCTAAATCATATGGCTTTTCAGTTCGATTCATTTCTCGTACAACATCATCACGCCCTATCCGCTGTAAAGCTGACCGCAAGGTAGCAGCTGCAATTTCAAGAGAGCATTTCAGAAACTATCATGAAATATAATTTCATTATTATGTTCTAATATTTCATCCTGATGGAGCAAAACTTACGGGTTGCTTGTTCTTTTTTCAAAAATATCCAGATACGCAGAATAGTGATTGCTTCAAGACCAACAAGCTGATGTCGAACTTGTCGTATATCAATATCAGGTACTTCAAGCGCTCGAGCCAATCGATGCCAATCAGCGCCAATTAATCGTGCAACATGTGGCAGTGGCAAGTCATTAGGCTCAGCAGTTTCATGGAAAGCTCCAGTGTATTTCTCGGTCAAAGGAACTTCCGAAGAGGATTTTCTGGGAACCATCAGCTCCTGAAGAATTAATTTCAGGAGAAAGGGTAACAAAAATAAGGAAAATGTTGCAAAAAAGTGCATACGCATATATCACTTTTGACTCGTCGCGAATAAATAAACATTAAAATCTGCAGTTAGGTTTTTCACTAAAACAATACCACTTTTCCGCATATCAACAATCGTTTTTGTCCACATATTTACGTTCCTGCACATATTCTTAATGCTCTTTAGTATTACCTGCACGGTGTACTCCGGAAGAGTGATTGCAAGAGTGCATAACGGCGTCTGAGGAGGCAAATTTTCGGCTCTCATTTTTGGCTCTTTCATAAATGCTATCCGGCCATCAGCAGCAGCTTCACTATCGGAGTGAGCACGTGTCTTAAATTTAAGTAGTAAATATATAAAAGAATTAAAAGAATCAAAAATTACGAATCATCAAATCCAAATCAAGGACAAATGCTGGAGAAAAAGTATACATGAAAAGTATACAAAGACTTCTAACTATCGCGAACACGACGTATGATAAATCTACAGTTAAATTCACGCAATATGTATATGCATAATATGGATGTCTGTGATACCTTTATCATGAAAGCGAGACGATTTTCTTGGAATGGCAAAAAATAAAGTGAAAGCTGATCGCCACTTTTGGTTATTGGAAGAATATTTCCAGAGAATTCCAAAAACTGATGTCGTCCGCTCAAAACTTCGACATCTTTCGATCTAGCAATTTCAGTGAAATGCTCTTGTTTTTCCAGGGTTTTTTCTTCCCGATCATCAGTTATGCAAAACAATCTAAAATTCTGGGTATCCTGTGCAACATTATTTTTGCGATTAACTGAAAACAACTAACAAAAAGGTTAATTGCAATTCATCCATAAACAGGTGTAAATGAACCTTAACTGCCCTTCAGTAGGAAAAGTTCGTCGAGCAAAAACAAGAAATTTAGCCATATAAGGAACCGCAATTGCTTCGTTGTAAACTTCTTGTGCCATTCGCGCCGCATCTCGCGGAGTTTGACAATCCATCAACCAAAACCGAGCAGAAACCGTAGTTGTGAATGAAACATCTTCGCCTAGATCAACGAAAAAAAAGAGTAAGACAATATCAGAAAGTTAAATTAAATGATGAAATTAACACGTAATTTTGTCTCATCAGGAGACAATTTTTAATTTCAACAAGACGAACGATTGTAAAGATAAATTGTTTAATAGACTAACCAGTAAATGTTAACTGTGTAGTTCCAGTAATATCCTCCCACTGAGCAGGAGCAGATCCTCCAGTTATACTGCAAAGTAAACGAAGTGTTGGTGGTTCCTGTCCCGGTTGGCCGCTAGAATTTATGAAATAGTTTTAAATACTTCATAATGTGATATAGTGCAAATATCTTGACTAATAAAGAAAACAATTGCAGTAAAGTAATACCTATATTGTGTTAACATTCCTTTATTTGAACTTTGTGGCAAAGGTATGCACAGCGTTATGGGCTTATGAAATTTGCGACGACGCGGTTCAACAGTTACAATTGGGGATACTGCAACTCTGTTTCCGTGTAAACGAGTGACTATCTCTTGTAGAACCGGCTGAGCTTGCACAGATACTTTGATCGTCTTGGTCAAGGAACCATCCGGAAATATAGCCTAGAAGATGGTCCAGTAAGCACGTGGAAGCAGGCAAACTTGCAGTAATGTAACTGGACTAAAAAAATATATATCATATATATGACATTACTGTAGAGCCTAAAGAAGTTTCAAAACCAGATTTCTAAAATAAATCCTTAAGAACAACCTGGACACGAGGAACAACTGAAGAGAGTATTACACCCCCCTCTGGACCAACACAGTGCACTTCTTGCCGCACACGAGTAACGACCGCAAAATACATTGGAAAATCATTGGTGAGAATGCGTGTAATCCGTGAGGTATGTAAATCATCAAGCTGAGACAACTCTTCTGCATCAAATGATTCATTCAGTACCTAAAAAAGCAGTCAACTTTCTCATATTCATAAAAAACATAGTTAGTAGGATTTAATATAATTTGAAAAAAAAAAAAACTCGTCGCACAAACCTCTTGAACAGCGTCTTCTGTTGCCTCCAGCTGATGCTCTTTCCAGTGCTGTCCATCATCGGAACGCAAAATGACAATCTCTCGCTCTCGCCCACGAAGTGATGCAAAATGTGGCACTTCCAATATAACAGGACCCAGGAATTTTGCTCCATGTGGTGCCATCTCAAGTATACGCGAGGCAAGTGCTTCACCTTCACTTAGCGGTGGTGGATGTGCTAACTTATCCTATAAATAAAGCATGGGATACAAAACTCTCTAAAATTAAGTCCAATTAATGCATTCCGAACCAAAATTAAAAATAAATACTTTTCGAAGATATCTGCATGTAATGCGTGTGGGCTGTGGTGCTTTTCTTGGCGGTATAATGATTCTGACACCAGAATGCCGGCAACCACGCATTGCTCCTCCACGCGCGTCCACCATAAACGAAATTAAAAAGCTGAAATACTGTTTATTTTAATAATGAAACGACAAATGAGTGCGTGAAAGCCGCAAGTTAGTGCTGCTATTCTTTCAATTCTAGAAGCTCGAAGTTTATGAGACCACGGGCGAACTTTCACCATCAAAAACAAGAGATTTGATCAAGGCATTCAGTTATACCAGTGAAAGCGGAGCTGATTTTTAGCAGGCATTGTTTCAAGGGAAGTAACAAAATAAATAAATGAAGCCCATTTCAGTGTAATTTAAACTCTAATGGTTTCCATAAAGTTCACGGGTATGTATTTGAAGTTTGAAAATTCTTTGAAATAAAAACTAGAAACAAATGTCTACGCAAGATAGTTTAAAGAGTTTCAATACATAACAAGCAGTAAAAAGTGCAGAAAGCACATATAATTCAAAGCGCAAAGTGGTAGCCGGACAGCATGTCAGTTCCAGAGGTAGGGGAATCCGAGTCCGGAAGTTTTAAAATAAATCAAGAAAATATTTCGTCAATAAAATTTGATTTTCAGAAACGAACGACAACTTTATAGTGCTATTAGATCCCACCAAGACAGAACGTAACAAATATTCTTGATCTATTTTAAAAAGTGAAAAACTGAATCAAGACAATTCTCCGCCTTCAGAAAGAATAAAAAAAACAGAACGTGCCGTACGACACAGCGCCCAAACTACATATAACTAATATTAAAAACTCACGTTTTGTGGAGAAGTTTGCTGAAATTAGAAATAAATCATAAATTCAACAATACTAGTTCTATAGATCCAATCTCATCAAAAAGAGAAGATCTAGCGATGATGAGGATCAGCAGGATGGATTTTCTGAAGAAAAACTGCTGCATTAAATGAACCGCTGCAGTATTATAACCCTGAGTAATCTGAGTAATCAGATAACATTCCTATATTCAATCAACAATAACTGAAGTTACCTAGGTTGCACGGTGGTTCTCGTTATTGCAACATTATCAGGAAGCAACGCATCCAAAGAAGAGTCGACCATAGCTGTAGTAACGGGTTCGTGCTAGAAAGAATTTTGTTATAACAGCGAGCAAAGGTTTATAAAGGTTAAAGCTGTCTACTTCATGAGTTAAATATAAAACGAAGCCCCGTATGTTTCACATCTACTAAAGACATTTGAAAGTGGAACTGGGTATGGTTGTCCTCAATTTGCTTTAATCTATTTATGCTCATAAACAGAACACAGTAAATAATTTTTTGTTTATATTCATCAAATGACAAGACATAAAAGCATTACTTGTGCTTTGCGAATTAAAGCATCCAGATCGCCATCCGTGCCTTCCACTTCCGGGCTTCGCGACAGCATCTGCAAATACACACAACTTATTCGATACACCACATTGCAGTTAATTTTCGTTGAAAGACACTTTAAGAGTGGAAAGTCTCTTTTTGCATCCCAAATGAAGAATAGAGCACTATATAATAGTAACCACTAGAAATTTTGGATTTTTACAAGCCATTTAAAACATTTCCTGTAATAGAATGAATCATTTTCTCCTCCAGCACACTTTTTTAAAGTTCGTGATAATTGTAAATCACGAGAACCTTATAAATCGGCGAAATGAAACCAAAAAAAATAAACCATGGACGTTTTAAAAAAGGTGATCATATTTATAACACATTGGGTAACCAACACAATACGCAAAAAAATACCGGTTCTGTAGCATGAATCAAATGCACTCCAGCTGAGTCGTGCAAACCTTTTGTGAGGCTTTCTGAGAAATCATGGGCATGAGCATTGGCTGTGATCTGATTATCTTCACCTGCAACAAACCTTTAGCGCATACACTAGAGTTACTTCAGCATCC
This sequence comes from Cercopithifilaria johnstoni, assembly GCA_916381525.1. Classification (NCBI taxonomy): domain Eukaryota; kingdom Metazoa; phylum Nematoda; class Chromadorea; order Rhabditida; family Onchocercidae; genus Cercopithifilaria; species Cercopithifilaria johnstoni. The sequence goes on from CAKAEH010000974.1 coordinate 20,088, forward strand.
ATTAGAGAATATGCGGGAGCTCTTATCTGAGTTGTGAACTATGTCAAGGTCATATCTCAGATAGCAAAGGCTATTCTACTTCGTACGACATTTATCTGACATTGCATCAAGCAGGAAAATGAATTCATAAAGAACCAAAAAAATTACAAAGTTATTCCGATGCAGTGACAAAACGCAATAACACTTTTTGAAAACTAAACAAGTTTAACGATAGCTGTGCTCGTTATTCAAGGATGAACAGTGACGGAGCCGTTCCTGAGTACAGTCTCAATGGTCACTGACCTCACATCTAACAACTTTTCTGTGAATTGACCTAGTCTAAGTGATAACGGCGCGCATGAGATTGTATACACAGAGATGCAGGTAAAGAAGGAGGAAGGAGAGGGAAGAGGAACGTATATGGAAGGGAACGTACCAAATGAAAAACAGAGGCATTGGCATTGCTATATCACCTATTAGAATTTCAGTTGCAAAAAAATTAAAGAGGTATAAATTCAGAACAACCAATCTAGGGAAGAATAGAAGAGATAAAAATCCGAAAGAGCATCACAACTCCCTAAAACGAATAAAAATCTATCAATTCTCGCTAAAAAAATGTGAGTCATTCATCAGATGAGAAATTGTATCACCACTATTCATGCAAAAATTGACAATGGCGACCCCTAATGTCTCGCGGTAAATTGTTACACGTATTGTCACTGATAAAAGCATGTTACTGTTGTGTAATGAAGAAAGACTCAACTAGTACAGAGTTGATCCAATTGCAACAGAGATACCTCTGCATACAAAATCAAGTTGCACAACAGCCACTTCAGCGGCACTGCGCTGACAGAACTGTATGCAATAGATCTATGCAATAAATAACAGTAATTTAGGAACCTCAATGAGGGTTAGTAATTACAGTGTAAATACAAATTGTCACCACTACTCTTATCATCACCATCAACAGCACCGCAAACATATTAATTAGCCACAAGTACATGAACGAACACGATGCATCCCATTCAGTTCGCGCATTAATAACTAATATTTATGGATTGTAATCCATGAAAAAACTGTGGGAAGTGATATTTCTATATTAATTCGAAATCAAAAAGTATAAATCAAAAACAGATAAAAAAGTATTAAAATGCGAAAAGGAAGAAATGAAAAAACCATACGTGATAAATAAATCAGAGTAGCTCCAGGTGAAGGATAGGGGCTTGAAGTGTGATTGGGAAAGAAGCTCAGGTCATGGTCATCTGATGTTGACAAGCGTAACGGCGAATGTGCCAGAGCACGAAGATGTGACGCGTCTTCCTCCAACGTATTCGGTGCTGAATCGACGAACAAACGCTCAACAACAACAACAACAACAACAACAACAACAACAACAGCAACAACAACAATAGCAGCAGCATTCAGCAACACAACCATAACAATTGCTAATCCAACCTTCATGAGTAATGTTACTGAACTACCACTCAATGCTATGCATGTAATATTAATACAACGCAAGAGAATCACGTCATCCCCCAATGAGAGCACTGCATTCAGTTATTGCTTGTAGCAAGGCAACTAATTTTGAAATTTTAATACTTATGTTCGCACCGAATACTTATTTTCTTGCTAACAAATTTCCACATGAAATAATTGAAAACTATACATTTAGAACACAGAAACCTTGTTAATGTCAAGAATTATCCAACACATAACTAGTTAAACTAGTCGTGGAAAACATAAAAGCCTAGGCGCAATAATGTCTTTTGTCGTCAAATTCGTGTAACATATGGAACTTACTTTTCTGAACCTAATTTTTGTATTTTTGATTGAAGACCTATGCAGGTATTTGTGACCGAAATATATCGTCTACTTGCTAGTTACATTTTTTCTAAATTTCATTGCTTTTGCTAAGTCACCGGAGTTTTTCGTCATCTTTCGAAAAATTTTTTGATCTAGCACAACAGCAATTAGAGAAGGAAAAAAAAACTGATAAAAAACTGCGTTGGGAGGAGTGTGTGAATCTTATTGGATTAACTAAAAGATATGTTACTGATTTATTCCAGTCTAATACTAAGCAAAGCTCGCTTAATGAATAATGCACTGCTTTCTGCAAAGACAACGTGAAAAACTGATTAGCAAATCACTCACTATATATTACTATTCGACTAGACTAAAGAATATACCTTCATCCTCTGAATCAGAAAACATGGTTTCATTCATTGCTTCGGGATTTTGAGGTTTATACCTTTCCTCAGTAACAGTCGTGGTCTCCGTAATCACGGTAGTCTCGGTAATTGTTTTAAGCGCCTCAACCACGGACACATAGCCCAAACGTTCAGCGATCGATAATGGAGTTTGTCCTGTCTGTAAGACGAAAATGTTAAATCCCAAAATGCAACTTCTAATCACCTTGAAGATACACTTTCTCTTTTCTTACGAACTCTTCACTGTAGCGACACCACTCTTATTTTCTTAAATGCTCACCTCAACTTTTAACGCACTTTTCCACATAAGCTTGTCAAAAAGACGACATAACATTAACATTAATTATTACCGATGTGTGGACATTTGGACTAGCACCATGCTCCAACAAATAACGCACAACATTATTATGTCCTTGTTGAGCAGCTTGATGCAACGGAGTATAGGAAGCATGTGTAGTGGATGAAACCGGTGCACCATGCTCAATCAAGAAATGCACCATGTTTATTTGTCCTGAAAAGCTCTCAATGTTATAATTCGCAAAATGCGCATGTATAGAAATCCATTATAGAAAAAATCAAACCGAAATGGCAAGCAACATGCAACGGCGTATATCCTGCTTTAGTTTTGGGATCAATGGCTGCGTTTTCTTTCACCAGCTCTTCCGCTACACTGACACGATCCTCTTGTGCACATAGATGCATTGGTGTCAAACCGTTCCTTGCCTGAGCTCCGACCTGAAGTATGCAACAACCGCTATACGCGCTACACTTTAATGAACCACCAGTTTTTTGCTCTGCGAAACTAATACGTCAATATAAGTAATAAGAATATTACGTATTTTAATTAAATTTATTTCTACCTTTTTGATTTGCTAAGCCTACCTTTGCTCCATTTTCGATTAGTAAAGCAGCCATTTCGCGATGACCCTCTTGGGCAGCAAGATGGAGTGGTGTGAATCCAGCTTTGCTTTCAGCATTCGCATCTGCCTTCAAAAAAAACAAATATGTCAAAAATAGCGATAACTTTTACGCAAAAGTGAACTGCTTCTACACAAATAACATCTAACATCAAGCACTGTATGAAGATCCGCCATTCAGGCAAAGCAAAAAGAAATTAAAGATTTACGCAATCAAATACATCCAAAACGGAGGAAGGTAGATGGCAAAGCGGTACCCTATAATGAAGAAGAGTGCTAGCAATATCCATCTGATTCTTCTTCGCCCCAATATGCAAAGGAGTATATCCATTCTTGGCAGCAGCATGCGCAGAAGCACCATTTTCTAAAAGTAGCAACGCCACCTTGTCGTTGTTGTAATGTGCCGCTACATGCAGAGGTGTAACCTAAAATGGAATGGTCGCTGGTGTTTGTAAATTTTTCGTTTATCAATAGTTCTCCCCACTGCATACATTTGCAGTGAAATAAGGACAAGAGCTGCAAATAATCATAAACAATTTAGTGTCTACCACGCTGAAAGTTTTTCTCTAGAACTTAAAAAGCCAAGCTACTTTATGACATTTCAGCAACGATGACTCAAGCTACCTGGTTCTTGCCTTCAATATCAACTGGTGTTCCTCGTTCCAGCAATAACTTCGCTACCGCCAAATTGCCGTATTTAGCAGCTAAATGCAATGGTGTGAAACCTTTCTTAGTAAGCAATGCCTTGTCGGCTCCATGATCCATCAATATTGCAGCCACATCTTCTTGTCCTTCCTATAATATTTGAAAACTGAATAATTTAAAGGTTTTAGACTAAACAAGAATATATACTCTTCTTTCCCATTAATCTTACTTTGGCAGCGATATGAAGCGGAGTGTAGAGATCCCGTGTAGCAGCATTTGGTGACGCACCAGTCTGTAGCAACAAGACGACAATGTCGGTGTTACCAAGACGTGATGCAATGTGTAATGGAGTTTGTAGCTCACGTGCTACAGCATCCACCTGTAAAAAAATTATTGAAATACAATTGTGGCAAAAGAATTTCGATCTTACACGATCTAAGGAGGAAGGAGCAATATGTACAAACTTTCTTTACGAAACTCGAAACATAGAATGCTGTAGGATGAAGTGAGAAATGCTATAAATCCTGCAAAAAAATAATTATCAATAAATGTTTAAGTATTGGGACGTCGACTAACCTGGGCTCCATTACGCACCAAAACACGGACTATATCAGTTTGGTTTGCTCGTGCGGCTAAATGAAGAGGTGTTTCACCACGTACTGTAGCAACATCAGCATTAGCACCCTAAATTGGAGAAGGGTTATTGATATTATATTTCTTTCTTAGTGAAATTTCTGCACAACGTTACAATCAGTCTATATCTTTAATTTCTTTTTTTCTTTGACTATATCAGCCTGCGTACTGATAATTGTAAAAAAGATCTTACAGAAAAAAAAGACATATGGAATGCAAAGATCACTGAAAAAATCACACTCATTTACTATTAGAGATATATAACACAAGATCAGATACACATGAAATAAAAGATGAGTAAAATTATAAACTACATGAAAAAACGAAAGGAAAGATATTTATCCCAGTTATAAGCTCTCAAGTGTGGGAAAATCCACAAGATGAATACATTAATACCAAAAAATGTACAATAGCTTAATCTTTCAAAAAAAGTTAAGCAAGGACCTGTTGCAGTAAATAGATGACGATGTTTATAGCACCCATGAATGCAGCGACGTGCAGCGGCGACAGACCGGACTCTGTGGTTGCCTCGATGGCAGCGTGATATTTCAACAACAACTCGACAATCTAAACAGCCGCAATTGATAAATAAAAAGAAATAAAAACAAATAATAAGTATAATATTAAATGCTAATTTGTTGCAAAAAAAAAACCTTAATGCGATTTTTTTTGCAAGCGATATGCAGCGGTGTGAAGCCATTAAGAGCCCGAGCATTTGAGTCAGCATTACGATCCAGCAGAAGCTTAGCGACACGAACATGTCCGCAGTGAGCAGCCACATGAAGAGGAGTGAGATAATCAACAGTGACGTCATCAACTGGAGCTCGATGATACAGTAGAATTCGAGCACTATCCACATGGTCACCTTGTGCTGCCATATGTAAAGGAGCCAAACCATTCTGCAAATGTTTATATTCGATTGTCCTGATGATATTTGCTAGAAACTTTCAGAAAGACATTAACAGGAAGAGCATGTTGAAACTGTATCAAAACAGTACTTACTTTTGTCTTAGCACTGATTGGAGCTCCTTTCTCAAGCAATAAATCAACAACTTGATCATGGCCCGAACGAGAAGCACAGTGTAACGGTGTTAATAAATCACGCGTACGACAGTCAATTACGGCCCCATGAGCTAATAACAACGAAACCATGTTCGCCCGTCCCCACTTTGTTGCGACATGTAAGGGACTGAAATGAAAGTAAATCGGAAGCAATTCTTTAACTATATGTTGCTAACAACAACGAACTCATCTAAGGCACAAACTTGAAAGGCTTATCCTCATTTAACCAACACTTTGTACTTCGCTGTTGGGATTTTAGGGAAAATTGAGGCACTCATTTCCGACCAAGTTTCTTTCCTCCCCGCGTTTCCATTCACTAAGATGATTTTTTAAGCTGATTATTTCATGAGTATTTCAGCATTTACATACCTTATATTATGTCTCGCTTGATAATTCACATTAGCTCCTTTTTCTAGCAGCAGTTGCGCAACGTTTTGATTTCCATAGTGAGCGGCGATATGGAGCGGGGTGAAACCGCTTTTCGAAGTCACATCCGAATTGTGCTCATTCTGAAATCGATTTCTCTGAGCCTTTATGAAACATGGATAATGCATCCCGAATATCCCTGCTTCTTCGAAACCAATTCTTGTTTCTTGGTCCTTTTCGCATCATCCTTTTTAGCAATAACACATACTAATAACTAACTTTTATCCGCCGCCCGTAGATGAAGATACATCACTTTACTATGCATCTTGATTTTGTCATAAATGAACTTATGAAAAAAACTATCTCTTTTCCTAGGCAAGCATCTCTAAAGGAAATGTGTCAAAATATTATTCAGTTGCTGAGTACGAATAAAAATCATCTCAAGAATTATTTTAATAAAACAGGACTAACTTGAAGTAGTAACGTAGCTGCTTTTGTATCATCCTTTTTAGCGGCAATATGTAATGCCGGCAGGCGCACTTTTCCGCGTGTATCATTCTCAAGTAAAAGAGCTACAACACGATCGTGACCTTGCTGCAAAGCAACTGCTAGTGGCGTAAAACCATCCTATAAATAGAAAGTTCAAACATAATATCGTGTAGGATATCAATTCTAATAGTATAGTGAACAAGAAACCCTGGGCGAAGAAAATAATATGAGAGTGAAAAGTGAATAAGCTGAATAATGAAGTCGTTTTTTCATATAATATACACTAGTAAATTTAAAATTTCTTATGACTATACAATAAGCTATTTTAAGAAAGCCATCATTTGAGAGAAATAAAATCATCCAATGTGGGAAAACAAATTCTAAGAATTAAAATTTTAAATTAACTAAAAGTTTTATATGTGAAGTTTTCTGCTGAAGAAATAAAGACATTAAATTCTCAGAAAAACAGTTTAATTCATTCAAAACTGTATTTGCGGAAAGTGGAAGGATGCAATTTTCTTAATGATTCTTTTTAATATTCGATGTTTACACGTAATCACAGAAATCTGATCAAATATTCTTGGAATATCACATATTTATTGCGATACATTTTTAATTCTTTATTCCAAAACAAGGGAACAGGTAACCTTAAGCATCATCTCTTCTTGAACGTAAAATCCTAGATTCTTGATCTGCATCCACAACAGTGCAAAAATGGCAACAGATGAGAAATGTTGAAAAAAACGAATACAAGTAACCCATGAGGTCCTATATACTACCTTATTTAGGCTTCAGATTTTCTGACGAGAGTTATTTGGCAAAATGCTCTAATCAATGTCGAAAGTATGAGAAAAAACACTAACTATCAACCAAACGTATTGGATCACAACTGACTAGAAACGGTGGAACAAATGACTTATAGCAATCACCTCAATTACAAAGAAGCACCCGAATTAACTTTAAACAAATTCTGATGTCATGTCAATATCAAGAGATTCATAATAATCACCCGAATTCAAACAACTAACCTATGTCAAACAGATTTTCTACCTTCCCAACAGCATTTAAAAAACAAAAAACTTTGGACGTAAAGATGAACGAGGATGAACTTATGAGTTTTTCCAGCTATTGGACAGTCACTACCTACCTAATTCCTGTAATTGCAAACAAGTAATGTCTTCCTTTCCTGCGTATCATGCATTAGCTACCTTATGCTTCGAAAGGAAAAACTTTACGTTTGGAATTGGCTGAATAAATATAGTACAATGCTTTTTTTTTTTTTTGTTTGTTGTTTCGTGATAAAGGAGGAAAGAAAAATGAAGATAGGTAACGGTGAAGACAACAAACCTCTGTAGCTAAAGCTTGATTAGCATTGTGCGCAAGAAGATAGCGTACAACAGATTCGTGATTCTCCTGCGCAGCCATATAGAGTGGTGTGAAACCGTTCAGTGATTGTACATTAATATTAGCACCGTTTTCAGTAAGTATTGTGACGATTAGTTCCTGTCCTGCTAATGACGCTATGTGTAACGCTGTGTTACCCTTCTGAAAATATTACTGATTGCGACAAGGCCAAATATCCTGTAGCAAAAACAATAATACTAAAAGCAAACTGTCAATAACAGAAGGAAAACGGCGAAAGGATTCACATATGTAACCTTAGTAGCAGCATCAACATCTGCTTTTCGCTTCAGAAGTTCGCGGACCACTTCATGATGACCTTCTTTGGAAGCCAGATGTAACGCATTGAGTCCATTTGCATTACACGTATTGATATCAGTGCCCGAACGCAGTAGTTCAAGTACACGATCTAGATTTCCAGCACGTGCTGCTCGCAAAAAACTTGCACTGCTCTCACCCTGTAAAGTCCCTCATTTTATTTGAGCCCTCCATGTATTAGAAGTGTTTAAATATTTACGTAGTTTCCATAGAAGATGCGCAAATTATAAATCAATACTTTATTGGAATGTTGACTGTTATCTGAAGGTATTTGTTGCTGCTGTGATTCTGGCGATTCTAATGGCCAGCCACCTGCCCCGATTACCGGATTACTCATCAATAATTGAGTTGTATCAGTCACCCGCCTGCAAAACTTTCGTTTTACACTTTTCCTCATTTTTGTTTAAAACGTGAACAAACATATACAGAGATAAACGAGCAATAGATGGTTATAGTTACAAACACTAACTACCTTTACTTATCACAAAACATTGAAAAGGCCGACATCGAGTGGAAAAAAATCTCCATATTGAAGACATTTTGGCAGGGTGATAATGCTATGAGAATGCAGTGCAATGGCAATCAAGAAAAAGGCATCAATGGGATCACTGGCAGTACAGTAAACCTTCATCACTAGTATGCAGTAGAATAATGGAAAATCATCTGCATCAGTTAACACGATGATATCAGGAAAAAATGGCAAAAAGCAATCAATGGACAGAGTAAACAACCCGTGTTGAATCATCCGCAAGCAACAACTGCAGTGAGGACAAAAGAGTAACAAATCTCAAATGTATAATTAAAGTGAAGATGAATAGCTACTCCTAAACGCTTTCCCAACAAACAATGGACAGAAGACAGTAACAATTGCGTAAAAAATGTATGCGATCTTACTCCTTACATATATGACCACAGCGCGGTTACTTCAATGAAAAGTTGTCCAAAAATTAATCTAAGATGGTGATACAAAACTTTCAATAAGTTGACATTTAAAGGAGAGAATCTTCACTATCAACACTTGAATGCATCGATGTTCCCGTAATGCAGTAACGTCGGTACGGAATGCGCTAGTGTGGGCAGTAGAGAACAGTTCCCATGACACAAATGAAATACTAAATAGCGTAACGATAGAAAACTTAAGAATGTTTACTTCGATCTCTCCTCATATAATTGGAATATCTAGTGGCTACGTAAACCTTACGTACAATATACAAACCTTTTATTACAGCCTGATAAATATCAATTCTTAAATGAAAGTACAATTGAACCACGACTATACATCCTCATGTATATATATTAAGGAATAATGACATTTTCAGTAAGACATCTGAAAGACTGGAATAGTAGCAAAAGTACTCAATAAAATGATAAATTATGTACTTTTAGTAGTGTTATGTATTATTACGTAATAAAAGATTGGTGATGTAAGAAACAGAACTTAGCAAATTCGTATTTTACGAGTACTGCCTAAAATACGTAACCTTTCGCCTGTCGTCCACAATTCTAATAACGTCGACATAATAGCAGTACTGCAGGAATACCATACTTAAAGTGAATTTGGTGGTTATAAAGTATTATTGTTTCAATGGGTGTTTAATCCATCGGCAGACTTCTAAATTAACGTCTCATATTGAGGGTAGCATATCTCAAATGCATCGGCAGAGAATGGTACAAACCGAATTCTGTTGTATAACAATATTTTGCAACCATCTGCTTGCCCTCCATTGAATGAGACACATTCCTTCCTTTACATCACGAAAGAGATTAATAATTTCGCAGAGTAAGAAACAAGAATGACAGAACACGATGTCAACAAGACACACTTTTACAATGACATTGACACAGTGCTAAAATGCACCATTCAGCCAACGTTTTTCGAATTACACCTGGAAAGCAACTTTAAGCCGAACCTTGGTTGTCCTTCCAAGATCATTATTCATTCTCATAGTCCTAACAAGATCAGATACCGCAGATGCTTTCTAAAAACCTTACAAAAAACAAACAATGATATAGTCTCCTCATTCCATACGCTTCATTTGCACCAACACTACGTTCATTCAGTCGCACCATATTGCCTCATTGCTCATTGATGTTACTTCATGGTGTCATTATCACTATGATATATAGCAATTAGTAAAGGTAACAATTAATGAGTGCAGAAATAGTGACTGGATGACATTATGAGTGGCAAATGTTAGTCATCACTATGATAAGCAAAAAGAAATAGGCTATTTGAACACTTTCCGCAACAAAGAGTATTCCCGTGACTGCCCATTGTATATGTAATTCAGCAGGCAGATAAACACTAGGCGTTCCCTTTAACCTTTGAAGGGAAGCATTCGTATTTCATCTGTAAAAACAACTTTTTTTCGATGATAGATTCAATGGTAATGTGTTCACATGCAAAACGACTTGCCAATAAGTACCAACCACATAAAAGAATAACCGGTTAAATTCATAACCGGGTTGGCTGCTAATCTTTCGTTGCTATTACGAGTCAACCGGTAAACAGTTAAGATGATATGCAAGTGATAAAAAATGAAAATGAATGAATTAAGAAGGCAGAAACCTATGAAAGTGAGCATTTTTAATGACCCTTCCGACAAAAAAATGAGCAGTAACCTTAAATTGCAGCACTACTATGGATAAACCAGTTAATTTTAACCACGGAATAGGATAGACAAACAAGAGCACATAGCAGGGCCTTACTCTTTCAAATTTCGGGATGAGCCAAGCCGTAAAATTGCCTAAGAAAGGGAGAGAGTGAGATAACGAGTGTTAGAAACATGAGTTGAGAACAGTCTTGCACGGGGCTCAATGAGGACACAATAAGCAGCACCGGATGCCCACATCAAGCGCCATCCTCAATACTCATCCTAATCCAACAACAATTGCTCTGCCACACCACCCAGAGAGTACGGAAGGTAGGAGGTGCAACGACGAACAGAAAAGAGGCATGTCTCTGCCTGCTCGATCGCCTCGGAGCGGAGGAGAGTGGTGGTGATGGTGCTGTTTGTGATGGGGTTGAATCGATTCGGCGGAGTTGTGGATGCAGGCCTGTCTCTCCGTCGGTCTGACAATCCTGACCAAATTGATCTGAATTTTAAATATGCAAGAGCGAGTTTATCTGAGGCATCGATGAAAGAGGTGTTCTCCCTATGACAAGAAGCATCACCTTCCATACTATCAATCCCTTATCCTGACCAATTTTTTTCGCATGAGAAAAAACCATTTCATTTTGATCTTTCAGAAGGAACACAGGAAGAAAATTACATTTTTAATTTGAAAAAATGTCCAACAAATGTTGTTTTGGTCAAAACTGTAGGATAGGCTCCTCGTCTAGGGATAGATAGTATGGAGGATGACAGTAATGAATAAAACCTCCAGTAATTGCAGTAAACCGAGACTCCATTGGGCCTTGAATTTCACTCCATTCAAGGGCACATATAGGAAATGATGACAGACCATCATCGAAAACAGAAAAAACCGCCTTATGTATAAAACTAATTTAATGCTTGTTTGTTGAATATGTAGAATGAATTTCGATTTGTCCCTTAAGACGTTCTGAAAAAGATATATGGAATGAACTGACTATTATATGTATAACTTTCATATCAACTACCCATCAATTAACCTATTCTTTGCAGTGGTCTGTGTGAGGCAGTCATTCTGTTTTGCATTCAAGTTTGTCGCACTTCTAATGCCCCTATTCTTTTGAATTAATTTGAAATTAAACCAGACTTGTTGGCTATGGCTTTTCTCTCGTCTGATGTAAATTTTTATTTATTTACTGTGATGATTATATCTTCATTGGGATGCTACAGTAGGTAAGTTGTAATTCTTAAACTTCTACTCTACAGACTCTCCACATGTAAAAATGGTCCAGTTGCTATTCTGGAGTTCGAGTTCGAAATCTACAGTAAAATTTGGCGTCGTGGTACTGTAAACAGTGAGCAGAGTAAAAGAAATTGTTGGCTTAAGGTGACTTTGTTTTCACGAATGTATTGTTCGTATCTTTTATGTTCATAATCTCGCTCACAAATCTAGTAATAAATCACTTTCAAGGAATACGATCTTCTAAGGTATCAAGACGTCTTTAAAAAGCTTGACCGTGAACGGTTGCTGTTTTCAGCGGCATGTTTTGTATTCAGCACTATTACTAACTTGGTCTTTACATAACTATTCCGAAGTCTAATCATAATAGGAGCAAATGTTTACAAATCCTGAAGGAGTACTTCACAGATCGTCATTAGAAAAGGTTAATCGATTTAGTTGACGCGTTTGGGAGTTTTTTTTTCCGCTGTAACGAATGGATAAATGTTATTCACTGACTGCTTCTTAACCATGTCTTAAGAGGGGAGTCGAAATTCATTCCATACAGAAACGAGCACTCCAATATTATTCATAGGATAAAAGGTAACACACGCGGAAATTTTGCTTCGATAATAAGACTATAATATTTCTTCAATTTCCATTCATAAAAAGTTCCGTACGAAAAGATTTCGGAACTGCCCTGACAATGCCGTTTGAATAACTGTTTCTATACATGCATACTGCCCTAAAAGTAGCTTTTAAGCTGACTAGTACCTTAAAGTTACGCAAAAGTACCACCCAACTCTGTTTAGCATGCTCCAATCTAAGTGCAAAAGCAATGAACAGCTGCTGACATCTTCAATCTGCTTTTACTACATCTCGCACCGACATAACTACAAGCGTGCAGCAAACTTGTTGATGCAGAAACACTGGTAAGCTGTCCGACAGTTTGTCCAATTTAGGAATCTCGAGGGAATTAGAAAGTGTATTGTACTTTTCATTTCGGTCCACCTACACCACTGCGGAGATGCCTTACGTGATCATGCAAGAAATTAATTATATGAAGCTTAAAAGCAGCGCTATACTCCGACACTCGAGATTATTTGTATAATGCACCGAAAACATTCCCCGAGCTTTATTTGTTCAAGAAAGACATATAAAAGCTGTATAATGGCATAAAGGAACATCAGATCACTCAAGATAATATCCTCAAGAATTACATGCGCAGTTGAAAGAGGCGGGTTTAACTGTTTAAGCGTCATCCGATTTTATTCAAGCATAAATAAGAAGTATACTGTATTACAAGTTTCTGTTATCCAAATAGCTTAAGTTCAATCGTTCATACTTCCAAGTAAAAATTGTATGCAAATATCAATGCGAGCTGATGGACTAAAAAGTCAACGTTAATCAGTTATCGAACGTGTTTTTTCACACTTATGGTTTAGTTTATATTTCAGACGAAATTTTATACATCTTAAAAAAAGAGCGATATTGAGTGGCTGAAGAGATTTATCGTATACATCGTAGGTATTCGAATATTGATTTAACCAACTTAACTTACATCAGCAAGTTACATTAATGATACGTTTACATACATGCTATGGAAAAGCAATGATAACTCTTAATCTTTTCGTTACTCTTAAAAATTTTGAAGATGAAAATATAATGAAATAGCGGGAAATAATTGGAGTGTATATTGGCCGTCACTCTCAATTATCAACCTGAAAGCACTGTTGATCAATTCATTTTCAAAGAGTTAGGATATAAAGAACACATTTACTAGTAAGGAACAACACTGCTAATATATGCAATCCGTTATGTGTGCAGTTCGACAATAAGTGAAGTAGCGAACAGATGGCATTGACCTCTTAAATTGGGATGGTGGTCGATGATGAAATTCTTTTTCTTTGCATGATTCTGAAATTGAGAATTACTAGAAACAATATATCTACACTTTATGTAACTAAATATATGACCAAAACTTAACGCTTTCAGTCGCTGACATCCTGCAGTTTACGAACACGGGTACATGTGTGCATTCCAGCAGGGCGATGTCGAGTGCACAGAGTTTTGCCGCACCTGAAAACACAGATGTAAAAAACCGCTAAAAATGCTAAAAAAAAAAAAAAAAAAAAAAAAAAAAAAAAAAAAAAAACAAACTATTGTTCGAAATATTGCTCACCTGCACTGAAATGCAACTGAAAAGTTGTTTAATTTGACAGCACATGCACTGCAACGTTGCTGTGACTGGTACCCAATAAGAACTTTCTGTGCCCGTGAAACGGCTGAAGGACGACGAAATGCCGAGCATGAAAAGTTTGCTTCGGTTATACGTCGATGTGGAAACTCGTCATCGCTTGAAGTCACATCTGATCCCTTCAAGTAAAATTTTCTCTCAATTCAGAGCTACTATTCCTTTTTCTTGCAACTTGCACTGACTAACGCTGAAGTGTTGGAACTGACACTTGTCAGCAGATGAGATTATCAATATAAACAGCGCATTTATCTGCTAGCAGCCTAGCAACAGATCTGTTTAATGAAAATATTGACAGAGAAACAAATTATTCTAAGAAAAGTATTCTATAACCACTAGTATGCACTACTTTGGCAAAGGGAATTTTTCTCAAATTTCTTGAAAACTGGAGATTTTTTGGAATTAGAAAACACTAATTCTTTGATATATACAAACTTAGCTCTCTGAAAATGGTTGCATGTCCAGCGTTACATAAGCAAAATGAAGATCATATTAATTGAGACAACAGGAAAGCAACAAGGAGTACCTACTCTGTGATGATGAGAAAGAGCTGTAAGTGGTATTCTTGGTTTGCTTCTGGCTCGAGTTCTTTGAATAGAAGCAGATCCATTACTCATTCCATGATGTTTACGGCGTACACGTAACCTAGAAATAGCGGTTGAAGAATTAGATTCTTCACAATGAAACTGCTGATGATCATGGCTTTGGAACTGAAATGGAAGGAGAGCGGGATGCCAGAGAAATGTGAAAATTGAAGACAGCAGTCAACCTAGATTTCTTCGCATTAAAATGAGCGAGGAATGAGTAGAGATTGCAATTTAATGGATACCTTCTGAATTCGTTGCTGAGATCACAAACCACCACTCCAGAGGAGAAATCAGAGCCATTCTCAGAATGAGTATTCAAATCTGCTGTAGGCGAAGCGGCACGCGGATGCATCATGATAAGTAGTCGATCACGAGAATTATTCACTGATTCGCTCTGGCAAAGATCTGGCGTTTCTTCTAAAGAAAAGCAGTATGAAGAAGGTGAACACTCTGAATCCCTTAAAACCATTGAAAACAGAACCTTTACTAACATTCTGGCGAACTCTTCTATCGCCATTTTTTGTTCCAGACAATGGTGCTGCTTCGAAAACCTAAAGTAACTTAGACGTTACATGTACACCAAAAAAATTAAATTGCAGGTAACACGTTAGCTGTTTTTCAATAAGTGAATGCTTTTTCAACTAATACCTTGGCAGAAGAGGTGGTACTGCTACAAGAACAGCTTATATCGTCATCACATTCTGTATCACCAGCAGAACTTTCTTTAGCACTCGTATCTTCTGGAGCCGAAAGCACTTGCTTCTCCTGGAATCCGATTTACAAATCTTAGTATTAACAGCGTTTTTCTATCATGATTCAAATCAGAAAAAGATGGAAGCAAAGATCCAAAATATAGATCAGTTTAACGAGTCAGTACTCCAGAGATCTATGACAAGTCCACTCGTCTCCCTAAATTCATATTTATAATCGAAAGTGAATACTCCAGACTGTTCGAAATTGTAATTTTCCAGTTCCATTGTTGGAAAAAACAAATTTATTTGAATGAGAGAAAGAGACTTTAATCCCCAAAACTATTGGCTGACGACAACACCATCCAAAATATTTTAAAAAATTACAAGAAACGAAAATACTGCTAAAAAAAATATCGGACCAAACATTTTCTGGCTTCGTTATCAATCAGTAACTTGCTTATTAGTATATTGCACTGAACTCTTACCTATATAAACATTTACACTACCAATTGTCCACTTTACTGTACCGGTGATATGAAACTTACGCTAGAAATCGATTTCGTTGACGTACTCTGTTTCATCTGCCGTCGCAGCTCGCACATTCGGACTAAAGTACGACGATTTGCATCCAAATTCTGTTCATCGAAGAAACGTAATTCATCCCAACAATCTCCCTTATTCCTGCAACCGTAATGATCCTAGAATTTCTAATCTTTGAAAATGTTTAAACACATTGCTGGCAAGATTTACATGACATATAAATTATACAAGAAGCTTTTAAGAAGTTTAGGCTTAAAATTTATTAAGTATCACTCCACATAACTGTCACAAATACAATATGAAAAAGAAACAGATAAAACTAACTGTTCAGTTTGCACAGAACACGGAACCGCTGAAAGTTTTTCAGGAACTGTTAATGCCAGAGGTCCCGATCTTGTGATGACTACTAGACGCACTAGTGAGTTATTTCGGATACCAAGCTCATAAAGCAATGTTTTTCCACACAATTCCGATAACGATAAATCGTCCAAAATTAGACCTTGATGATACGGGTAGAGACCTGTACGATGCCAGATTTTCATCTAAAATTTGGGGATAACATGACTATCACCAATTATGATTCTTACATAAGATATACAGTAGAAGGTACACATGAGAACAACAAAGCTTTATATAATATATATATATATTGTTATATATATCAGTGTTACATAATGCATTGGAAGCATACAACAATCCTGGGAATGGAGGAATTATACATAAAGAGTTCATAAATTTTCAGCAAAATGCGTACTGCCTGGTAAACAGTTCGCATGCCAAATAAAATGTTGAAGATAGGTTCTATGCAGTAGGGAGAATAGTTATGGCTTTATTCTGTCAGTGGCTATAGTTCGGTAATATCAGGATAAAGTGGCTATAGTTCAGTAATATCAGGATATTCAGCACCTTTGCTCCAAAAAAAACAAAGCCGATATGTTCCAAACAAATCCCAAAACCTCATATTGCCTTCAGTTTACACGCAGTTCAAACTATGGTAGCTTTAGAATGTGCAAAAGAACTAGTTACCTTTAAACTGTCAACAGTCTCACATAATGTTACACTCTGTTCCCATTTGTGTCCCGTAATCGAAGAAATTGATATTGTGAAATTTTTCTTACTATTGTAATCCACAGGTGAATTGGTATGTTTGTTAACAGTAAGCTCATCATTTGATAACATTTTTGATGTCCTGAAATTCATTACCAGTGTTGTATTTCTCAGCCTGACATAGCAAGAACTTTCACGCAATGTATCATACAAATTGCATCGCATCTCACTCACCCTTCTCTTTCTCTCCTCGGCGAAATCCCCCTACTACTACCAAGAAAATTTCGTTACGACAATGCATACATACTCTTCGCTAAAAGTTCAAAGTGTGCCAGTAAGCAAAGAGACAAGAATTATTCTTGAGCTGTCGGACTATCACCTCATAACCTAACTTCCTTAGCAATACCAAACAGCCTGCAAACTACCAACAAGAAACAAATGAATGAACACGAAACGGCTATTATCCTCATTCATCAACCAACCGCGAAATACTGACCGACCTCTTGTTACCAGCTTAAAACCGAAATTAAAGCTGATTGAATGGGTTAACGAGCGTTTTTCGAGTGAGTTCCGCTTTCAATCCTATTCGGACGACGATTGTATTGGGGAAATCAGAATTCCTTTATTCGTTTTCCTTTCTGCTAGAACTTGAGACCTGTATGGGATCCGATCATATCCCGTTTACAGTTTTACTGTTTTGTTCTGAGATATTCCAATCAGAGAAGAATCTTTTCCTTTTCCTGTGTAGTGCACCTGTTAACCCGTTAACAACAGTATAAACTTTTGAAGCGTATATCTTACTATGGCACATCCTTATGGTAGTACAGTAATTAAAAATCACAAATGAATAAAATATATATGCTTGTCGAGTAATATGCGTAAAGATAAGTCCGTTGGTTCGTGTTTATGTTCTCTTCCTATAAGTTTTAATTGAATTTTAGACATGCTTTTGATCTCATTGGAAGTTCTTGTCGTTGACGTATTATTAAATAATACGTTTCAGAGATATTTATCACATATATATGCCCAGATATTTTTTACCTCCCCTAAAGCGTTCACTGTTATATTAAAATTAATTTACATTTTCGGAATTGAAGTGGGACGCACAATGCCGTTGGTCATTTTATACTAGAATTGTAATTTACGTTTGTTGTAAAAAAAACTTTTCATCATTAAAATTGATTTGGAATATGCTTTTCGTTGGAAATTTTATGTGGAGTTGTTCGTATTTTCTGTTTTGCCTGGTTTCCAAATAGATATCACATAGCAGGCAGGCCTGGGAAAGGTTGTAGTACACCAAAGCAGATATTTCTATTAAATTGCTCACGGGAACATTTATTTACGCAATGAAAATACGATGAAGACAATTTGCGTATCATAAGCAACAAATACGCTTATTAGATGAAGTGCAAGCTATGCGTAGTTTACACGGACTCTATTTCACTTTTCAGTGTCTACTGTGAAATGTCCTGAATGGGATCATTATGAAGCATAAGGCTTAGTAAGAGTACCAAATTTCTGCACTGTTCCTTTCATTTTGTGGTACAACGACAATATGAGAATACTTTGTTTACCTACATGTACGACGAAAATGAGTACGAGCGAAAAAAGATTTTTGCATAGATTGGTTTCATGGATAATAAAAGACTCGTAAGCACAAGATGGCAGAGACTTTGCAGTATATCCTGTGGTTGTAGAAACAACTCAACAATGCTCAACGGCCTTTACGGTGAAGGCTTCTGCGATAGGCACTTTCTCTTATTTCTCTTCCTAGGAATTGGCAATTCAATTTACGGAAGCTTCGAATGGCTCTCTTGAAAGGCTGAAAATTTGAATTATTCTGAAATATTACACTATTAACATTAAGATTCTAAGATCTTTTACCTTTCAAAACCTATAGCGTAGATGACCTCCACATTATAACACTTCACAACTAAGATAATCATTTGTGCTGCCTTAAATCTTTCTACTACAACTCAGACATAATTCATCTATTAGATGGCTGCTAACCTTATCGGTATTTCTCCAGGGCAGTATCAGATTTGCAATAAAATCGCCTCTATCATTCTGATCAGCCATGATGAGAAAACGTAGATTCCCTGTTTCACTGAAATGACAAGGGCACCCGCGATTGGCAGAAAAATGAATGACCGTATCTCGACCTACCGATCTGAAAAATCATTTGCTGAATATGTCATTTTTTTCTGCAGATTACACTCCTGTGTAGAAGTGCCAAAAAGTCTATATGTCCAATTTATTTGGTATGAAATAAATTCAAAAATACATTCAGGATGGTCTGCTCGATTCATTCTTATTACATTTTCAAATTTGATTTTGAATAAATCTGACATTATAAGTTTATAATATCAATTTTGCAAAACATTAAAGCGTTGCTTCATCTACTACTTGACATGTCTTTCACACCATTTCGTAGTATGCTCTAATCATTTTTGTCATAATCTTTCTTGATTCCAGTAATCATTTGTAGTATCTCTTTTGATCCGTATTACCTTTCAACCACTGAACTTTCTGATTTACACATGAATAGTTCTTTTCACTTTTTAATGTAGCCTAAGGTTGCACATTGTTAAATTTACTGGTGGCTACGTATTGTCCAGTTCTACAGATTAATTAATTACTATTGGTTGCATTCTTTACCTGAGAAGCAGTCCTCGATCTTCAGCGCTTGGAAAGCAGACATCGAATGGGCAAAAAAAAGTTTTAGATGTGGTAAAATTATAAGATTTTTAAATGGAGAAACTGTAAAAACTATTTCTGAAAACAAAAAGGAACCTGCGCCGATCAGATCTCTTGAGCGATCGTGCCTTCCGCACACTCACATATGATTTATTGATGCCTCCGATTCGTGCCTTCACTACTGTAATATCTTCTCTTTTTCAAACCGTTAACGAATAATTAAGGGTTGAACTTTTAATAAAGTCACTAAATCTAACATTATTTGATCTAAATATTTGAGCCGAGTTCCCCAATCTTTTCAATATCAATTTATGAATTGGAGTTTTTCCGTTTCATTATGCTAGAAGCGCATATTTCAAGTGGTTAGGAATCTTTTAAGATACATGCTACAATAGGATACAATTGCATTTAGAAATTGAAACTAATTATATAATAGGAGGAAAATGAGAACGAGTCTTACAAAGAGGATCAAATGAAACTAAAGAAGAGAAGGTTTTTCAAAAAGCAGAAGAATGTGAAATGGAAACCAATTTGAGATCGACAATAATGATCGAGTATATTCTCATATGTGCTGACCTGACTGCACGATGAACACGTATCACTAAGGTCTGAAAATATGACGAGCTGAGATATCAATCGGTGAATGATAAAAGAATGCCGCCTGACAGCTCGTCGACACGCGGCACCCTTAGTAATATTGCGCCTGCCTTTGTTGCCTACCCTGTCACTAGCAGCCCCAATCTTAACTCCTATTTCCAAGTCTGAGCTCTTTTAACAAATTCCCAAAGGCAACTATTCCTTACACATTACCCACTTTCATAATTTCATTTGAAATAAGTGATAGACGGGTCTGCTAAGGACATGCAATGTACATGTTGCGCACTAGAAGTATCCAAGTAGAAACAGACTTGTTGCCTTCTCCGAGACAGCACCGATGCACATATCGTTATCCTTTGGATATTTATTGCATGATAACATTTCTGGCCATGGGAAACCATACTGCCTCATTCTGCTTTCACACCCCTGAAATTCAGTTTCGACGCTTCAATTTTCATTTATTTTCCTGCGACATCTTCGAATTTAATAACGTTAAGGCAAATTAGACCTGTTGGACAGCAGTACATAAGGACTGACATGGCAATATTTCTCGGTCCATTGTTGCCAGACAAACTGGTGCAAACAGTGAACATAGAAATAGCTGAAACATAGTTAATGAAAAGTAATCTACAGTTTATACTAAACGAAATTATCCAGTATGCCTACGTAGATCAAATGAATGCAGAAGACCTGTGTATCCGGATGACAGTTTAGCCGATGTAAGGGTATCCATGGGGCTGCTTGCTCTATTACTTCATCCACTGTTTCATGCTCCAATAAATTTGGCAAACGCATTGTTGAATACTGGAAATTATTAATTAATTTATCAACAGTGCAGTAAGATAATGTGAGACGGTGATGAAGAATTTACTTTTACACTGGGAATGGTAACAGTATATTTGCGAATAACGAAATTAATGAAAGAATGGGAGTGAAGGATGGATGAGAAGGATATGGTTTCTGTGCTGCGTACTTACTTGTATACCGTAACAAAGCGTCAAGTTTCTGGGTATGTCCACACATTTTGGTGAGGAGGGTCGATCAGACGTGAGCATTGCCCATGACTCGGAAATATAAGCGTACGTCCCAATAGGAAGAAAAAGCAGAAGCAACTCGTTCAGTGCCATCAGTCCGAACAAGATTAGTCTATTGGTGCACCATCCTTCAATCACTCCCGTACCGCCCACTTCGGCAAACGTTTGTCCAATCACAATTTGTTGATGGTGCTTTTCAACAATATCCTTTTCAACCATCTTCAAATCCCTCTATCAATGATACTTCATTCTAGTCTTCAAAATTCCTTGATGCTATATTCACCCGAGGAAATATATAATATTGAATGTTCTCTGGCTTAATTATTTCATTTTTATCAATGTATGAAACAATAAAGCATAAAGCACACTGTGAAATATATCACGGTGACAAAAAAGGAACTGATTAATTATCGTGATGTGCTGTACATTTCATTGGACACCATCGCTAATAATTTACACACCACTGGTCACATCTATAATCCAATAATTTATATTCAGTCCATTGACAATATCCATAATTAACAGCAATCTGTACCACAGCAACATCAATTGTACCATTTTGTCTATATATCCGCAAGCATATCATATCCATATCACTAAGATCCTTATGTCATTAAAGTTATGCTTCAACAATAATTAGTTTGAGTTGGTACTTTATCCTTACATTCACTTCACTTACATATTCATATATAATACATGTCAACAAGGTCAATTATCCACTACATGTCAACAAGGTCAATTATCCATCAATCAGCAGCTACTGTTTTTGACTGCTAATTTATGATAGTTTCATTTTTATGCATATATTTATTACATAATTGAACTTTGTATTGCATGGCTCATTTGTTGGATTATTTGGTCGAACCACTTTGATTGAAGAATATGAATTCTGACATTTAATGATATCCTCAAAGAATATTAGAGTACAAGATAAAAATCACGAAACCAAAAGTGTATTACCGAAATTTCTGCTCAATATATTATCCACCTTTTGGGCAATATATTTGTTCAGACACTTCAATAATACATCTTTTCTTGACACTGATATTTAATATCTCATATCTATCCAAAAGATGCATTACCGAAGTTTTTGCAAGTGATCACATGTAAATGCAAGATTACCTCGTATCCAACTTTGTAGCTTTTCTTTATTTGCAAAAATACTTTCATTGTGTTGATTTCTTCAATGATAAGCTGAGTACTCTATTTTTTTGATCAATGTTTAATAATTTGAATTCCTGGAAAAGTTGCTCCATAATTGTGAATTTCAATTCTTGCGAAAATTACAGGATCAAAGAACAACTTTCATTTCCAACTTTCAGTACGATATTGCAGAAGCTATTCAAATGCCATTATACATCAAAGTATATTAAAGCTAAGTCGTCTCTTCTGACTTATTGGTTCTAGTTCCATTTTTATCATCTTAAATAAGGTATATATGATATTTATAAGCCGGATGATTCCTTTCTTCTCATGTCAATAATTTCATCAATAATCCTTTAGAGTGAAAATTTTTGAAAAAATTAGTATAAATTTCTAAAGTAATAGTTTTTCCATTTTTCTATTACTGTTTATTATAAGACATATAAAATGGTGCGTTGGGAACGAGATAAGCCTCTCATTTACTCTCTCCTCTCAAAACACCATTCCATTTAATCAACACACTGTACCAATTAACTACAACAGCCACATCACTATTTCATTAAGTCCTCTATCAGCGTTGCACAAAAGTACTTCTAGTCATTCAGCGCCACACCGTATTTGTTTTCGAATTGTTGTTTGTTCTATCGGGAGAGGCAGTAGTTGTGGTTGGAATTAGACGGGTCTGGAAGGGAGGGTGGCGAGTGGTGAGTTAAGTTGGGGGTCAGATAAGAAGAGGAAGTGTTGGACTTTTTCACTACTGAGTATATTACAGTGCTGTGTAAGTCAGTTTTGTATCAAATCGATCAAAATTTTACGTTAACTGCAGTTAATGAATTCTACAACTCTCGAACATCAGTTTTTCCAATATATTCAATTCATACCGATAAGGATTCATCGTGGCCAGTGAATTGCGTGATGTGCAGTACACAGCAAGACTCAGTAGTGCTGTTTATTTTCTATCAAGCAGTAAATCAATGTTTATGGTGTATATAAATGGTCAGAATACGAAGGATTACTTTGTTTTTGTAGTTGGATGAGAAAATGGTGTTGAGTACCATTCAGCACGTATGGAAGAAGAGAATATATAAAGGAATAAGAGGATGCAACTGATGCCCTTTGATCACCTGCGCAGTTTAGCAACAAGTGCAGCCTGAGAAGTAGATCATGAACCTACACAATTTCCTTTTAGAGCATTGTCCAACTTACTCCCACCAGTGTGAATTCTGTTTCTAATTTTTACACACTGTCGTGCAGTATGTTTACGCCAGAGGTTTCGCAGGATTTGCTTTTTGCTATCAGATGCCTCCAAGATTATCACTTTACCATCATCTTTTTTATATATAGTAATTTGTGTCCGTCGTTTAATATCGTAATGCGCGTTGCACGCTTGGAATCCGATTCGCATCATTTCTTTTCGAAATAAGGATCGAAATTACTTTTTATTAGAGCATTTCGAGTACTACCGCTCAAATATTTCCAGGCAATCAAAACAGCATCATCTACATCCAATTGCAACAACAAATAACTCTTTTATTTTAGCGTGTTTATTTATGTCTGCTGTAAAAGTTAACTTTTTGTTCCAACGAAAATAGAGTAATTATATGGTGTTGACTACCCAGCATATACTGGGATATATAAAAGATGAATCAGGGTGAAATGCATTACGAAGATGCTCATAATGACTCGGTAATTTCAATAAATTGAAATATCTCAAGAAACTGATGTACGAGATTGTATATCCGTGTTTCGCAAGGGCGATCTGGTCGCAGTGGGATGTGAACCCAATTTTTAGAATTGTTTGTGGCATTTTGATAATATTTGAATGAGAAATAATGTTATAAGTTATGACGCTATCCGTAGTTAGTCCGCATCTATTAAGGTAGCATATAGTGCACTTCATCATATTCTGAAATGTTGTATATTCTCGGAAAAAACCGTGTGACCGACACGTCGATATTTGCTTATTCTTGTTCTGTTGCTACTTTTCTATGTCTGTTCATAATTTAACATAATTTTTCATGATTTAATTTAACTAGTGGTTTGTTGATATTACTTATTGAGAAATTTGAATTTTTTAGCTCTTGGTGAACTGTTGCGGTAACAGTGTGAAAAGTAAACAGATCCCAGACTCCATGTTTTCGCTGATGTGCAACTTACGCCACACATTTTTGGCTAGAGTGATCCCAACCATCAGGTATCTAATCATCCATCAGAAATAAAAAGACAGTGTTAACTGGAATGGTGTAGAGGAAATTGACAATTGTGGAAGGGAGTGTTAGTATGATTGTTATAGATATTATGCTGCAGCGAAAACAGCAAGATCTAATGGAAAGTTTGGGCGTCTTCCTCCTGGATTTGGTAAAACAACACCGTTCAGTTTATTCATCAAAAAGAACTTTGCATCAAGGAAAAACGAACAGCCTACAGAAGTTTTCATCAATCTTACCAAAGAATGGAAAAATTTAGACGAGGCTGACAAAAGGGTTTGTCTCATCGTTTTTCTTTTCATCAAGAGAATATAATTCTGTTCTCTAGATCATATTAACTCTTGAAAAATTTGGCGATCTTGGTCTTGTATCCGTCCAAAGATCTCTGAGATTCTTTTCCTAGTTATTACAATGAAATGATATATTGTTAGATTAAGTCATAGTTATTGGAAGTTGTTCGCCCCTGATTGCTTGTGGTCCTGGCTTACAATCATCACATTCATT
This sequence comes from Cercopithifilaria johnstoni, assembly GCA_916381525.1. NCBI lineage: Eukaryota > Metazoa > Nematoda > Chromadorea > Rhabditida > Onchocercidae > Cercopithifilaria > Cercopithifilaria johnstoni. Next base: position 45,220 of record CAKAEH010000974.1, read on the forward strand.
TCTGGTTTTTGGTGAAGTCTACTGCAGCATTTGTCTAATATAACATTTTTGTTAGAAAATGATATCCAAATTAGAGTTGCACATGCACGGATAATGTTGTAGACCAGTGGTGGTGACAGGTATTTTATTAGTAAATAATAATTAAGCAGATTTGTGGGTTATAGAAATATGTTGATGAAGCATTACGAATAAACGAAGAAAAAAGATCAAAATTCGAATCGATGAATGAAGCTGAGAAAGAGGAGCTTCGTAGACAGGCTAAGGATTTGAAAGAGGCTCGTTTAAAACGAAGAGTACGTTTGGAAAGGAGGAAAGTATGTCCAACCATATTTTTTTAAACATTTGGAAGAACAAGTATTGAGCTTACGTAGTTTTTTTCCATAAAAGATGGACGATATATAAGTTGAAATTTATCGGAACAAAACTGAATTTTGACAGCTGTAGTATTGTTTAATTGTAGAAACGGGAAAGTGACGGTCAACGGCCAATGTCAGGCTGGATGCTTTTTGTGAAAGAGAAAGCTGTAAAAGGAGCTGTTGACACTGATAAAAAGCAACAAGATATCATTAAGGAATTGGCAATGGTCTGGAAGTCATTTTCCAAGTCAGATAAAGATGTAAGTTTATGGGTGTTTTTGGAATGTATTACTCTGTCTGTTCAAGGTATACTTGTGAATATTCCAAAAATCCAGTGTTTAATGAATTGATTTATACAAGTTATCAAATGTTAGGTAGCGCTAATTCGTGATTAATTTTAAAACCAGCGTAGATAAATTTGCAGGCATACAATGAACGGGCCAAAGCTCTTTCGAAAAGTGGAGAAATACATAATTGAATGTGCAATAAACTCCACCAGTAAACAATGATCTCGACTGATGTACATTTTCTTTCATTTTCATCAATGTACTTCTTTCTATTCAATTGTTTTCTTTGCAACTCATAGCAAACAGAATTTTAAGCATACCAATGTATTCGTAATCCTTTTACAATAAATTGGAGAAGTGGAATGGAACCCACTGGATTCAGATTTGTCGCTGCGAAAACCCAGCATTATTACTCATTATTATAAGATTTTTTTGGGTTCCACATTAATATTTATATTGACAACCTTCAAGTATGTCATTCTAGGTTTCTACTAAATTGAGACAAAATTTACGGATGTGCTGTGTTCCGGTTAAAAAATGTAGCATAGAAGACATCAACACGTCACGTTTGAAATCATAAGGCGAACTGAAATGAACAACTGAAAGAGAGAAAGGGAAAGGAAATAATGTGAATAAGCAATTTGTGACGGTAGTAATGTGCATTTAATCTGTTCGTCAGTTTTGATTTTTTGCCTCATCACAATGCGCTTTCTTGGTTTTCATATATATGATGGTGCAAGCATGCCACCTTTATCAACATGTCTAATTCTGTCACTGCTAGCTTTCAATTCCGGAATGTTAGTGCTATAAATGCAATTAGTTGTGCACAGTGAAGGACTCTATGTTGCATTTAAAAATCTTCCAAATTGTTTTTCGAAAGAAAAAAAGTAACGGCCTAGTAGTAGTCATGAGCTTGTGAATGCGTGGTACACGTATGTGTGGTTTGCATGCTTTGCTCTACATCGTGTGTCTTTTCATACACTTAATAACACTGCCTTGTTGAAGTAAACGACAGAAAATGAAGGGTGGAAATGCTTTTACAGATTTTTCTCAAGTGCTTCAAATAACTGAATAATTGACTTCCATGGTTTCGGAGTGTAATGAGTTGTGGTGCTGCTATTTCATGTGCCAGCATTCCCTTACTGCACTCTGACGATGTATAAACGGAATTGTTTGTCATTTGTTCACTAATTATATTACAGCGTTTTTATCAGTTTCGAATTGAACGATTTGGACAGACTAAAAATTTTATATTCCATTGTTTTCGTGTTCGGATGTTCAATTTCACTTATAGCTTTCATTTGTATGAAACTATCTTCTCTCTTTCCAATTTATACACTTTTAAAGTCTTCAGTTTCGGTCTGTTATAGTCGTTTATTGATTTTACTAAAGTATTCAGCAGCAGCTTATGAATTTTTTACGCTTGGGAAAATGTAATTAACATTTTAATTGTACATTTCAAGGAGATCTAACTAGAGCTGTAGTTCATGAAATGTTGAAATGCAACATTATCCACATATTACTGGTTTTGGTCGTGGTGTGTTGCGAGGACAGGGAATTGGCTCGTTTGCAAATAGGAGTTAAGAAACGTGTCGACAATTGTGAGATGAGGTCAAGAAAGGGGGACACTCTGAATGTGCACTACGTGGTAAGTTTGCTTCCGTGAGTGGGGTTTCTCATTATGTTTGTTTGACGAGATGTGTATGCTCTTCGATGATTCAGGGGATGTTGGAAGATGGTACCGAGTTCGATAATAGCCGATCTCGCAATAAGCCATTCATATTCACGCTCGGTATGGGACAAGTCATTAAAGTGAGTATTTTATTTTCATGCTCTTCATTTGTGAATCGTTTCGCTGCTTGGTCGACATACGGGGCACGAATATAGTGAGCACTATAGATACGAGGGTATTAGATATCTCTGAATGTTGACAGAAAAGACAGAAAATTTGGAGATTCGAAGCTTGCTTTTTGAATCTTACAAGTCTCATGGCTTTCGTGATAGAGTTTGGAATGCACTAGTACAACTCTCTTTCATCCAAAAAGATGCTTTAAGGGATGGGATCAAGGACTACTGAACATGTGTGAAGGCGAACAACGTCGCCTTGCAATCCCATCTGATCTAGCGTACGGCAGTTCTGGTTCTCCGCCGAAAATTCCACGTAAGTAAATTTACTCGGCATGCATTGGTGTAAATATAGGAATTGTAAAGTGCATTTCAATTCAGATCTTTAGATTGTGCTGACAGTAAGCAATCTACTACTATTTGTTTGAAATATTACTTTTAGCCGATGCCAGTTTGAAATTCGATATCGAGCTGCTCAAGATTGAACGCGAAGGAGATTTATAGAACAGTTTTTTGTTTAGATATTGTTTTTCGTAGTAGAATGTTATGTATATGGAATGGAATTTCATTGTTTCGATGTTAACTGAAGGCAGGTGACGGGTCACCATATAAAAATACGCGCAATGTATTGTTTATATTCAAAAAGACAGATAAAGCATATACCGAATAGGAATGTATATACGTGAAGCAAAAAGTGTTAGACAGGGTGTATTTTTGAAGTTACAGAGACGATTTTTACGTCCTCAGTAATAACAGCACCACGTGAACCGCTGATGACGTCACCCACAAGCCATATCGGGAATCCATCTAGCTGTTCCAGTTCGGTTCTTAGGTGTTCCGCCTAAATGTTGGCGTACTTAGTTACGCTTCCAATGCAGAACCAATGCATCAAAGAAATGACAACCTTCTCTTTTTCGACAGCAATTAAGAGTCCGCCTGATGTCTCTGCAGATGTCCCGCTGAATAGATTGAAACCATTACCCATTGTCTTTGAGACTTCGGCCATATAATCAATTATAGGCAGGGTATGAATGACAAATTGCACTCCCATTTTCTGCGCTTTCGCCAAATTGTCAGCATGTCCTGTAAAGAAGGCGAGTTTCTCACTGCTTGCGAATTTCAAAATCTTGCCTTAGAAAGATTCAGCACAAGTAAGTTCAAGGATAATGCAATCATAATAAAACAAACCTAGAATTCCAAAGCCAGTTATATCCGTTGAAGCGTGGGTACCATACTTCAAAGTCATGCGTGCAGCATTTCTGTTTAGTCGGCACATTTGTTCAACGACTTGTTGATATGCGCGCACAATTCTTGCTTCATCTAATTTCAGTTCCTTCACACGTGAATTTCCTCTCTTCACCCATTCATATGAATTTACTGCCACCTGACCTCCAAGTGGCTGAAAACTTACTAACAAATGCGTAATGAATTGTAACTCGCCCACATTATTCAGTTCGTCTCCGTTTCTTACACCTATGGCTCACACACGTAAGTCTCGTAAATTGTTGTTTCACGTCTTACTTGACAGATCTTTAATATCAACTACCATAACGAAGATAAAATATCTGTCAGGGAAGATTAACAATTCATAGCATCTAGCACTTAGTTCAAACTTGGCAGGTGCAACCGCACTTGTGACACTAGCATCGCAGGAAATATAGGGAAGGAAATATATTCCTTCCCTATATTTCTTTGATATATTTGGAAATATATATAGGAAGGAAATATATCACACATTAAAGTGCTAGGTTATGGACAAAAACCTTTATCGTAGGACTCGGTCGTTGAAGAAACCAGAAATAGTATGGTTGGCCAAGTAGACAATCAAAAAATGTTCAATTAAGAATGAAAGTAAACAAGTAAGATTACTTTGGTGAGCAAAAGAACATCACCAGGGCGTGCTCCGTCAACCGTAGCCATTTCATCAGCGCTGCACACACTTGTAGCTACCCCACCCAACAACAACCAAGGACAACGTACCGTCTGACCACCTCTGATGGTGGTACCGGCTTCTGTTGCAGTATCCTACAAACAACAAAAATTTATCATTCCTTTTTAACCTTATACTCTCTACTTCACCCTTCTAAAGATTCCATCAAGATGAATTCAAGGTTGAAGAAGTTCTACACTGCAATCGAAAAACACCTTAAAACCACGGAAGAAATTAGTAGCAACAACGTCCCGCTCGTTATCACTGATATCTTTGGGTATGCCAAGCAAAATCAACATATTGTCACAATCAGCCACTCCCATCGCATATAAATCACTCAGAACATTTGCACATGTGATCCTGCCCTGAAAAATTTTCAAACCAATGGCGACAAAGTATTTTAAAAAAATACAAGGGAAAATGGAGAAAAACTGAAAAACACGCGCCATTATGTATGGATCATCAACAAGAGGGTAGAAAAAATCTGTCGTCTGGACGAGAAACAGGCCTTGATGCCGTAAAGGAATCACACAGCTATCCAATCCGATACCTGCAACTAATTTATAAATAGTTAAATGTGGTGTCAGAGGTGAACTAGCGCAAAATGTGAAGACATGAATATTAAAACTCATCTCTCTCATTGCTTTTATCATTTGTTTTCAAGTCTTTCAAAAGTTCCAACAAAACCTGAAAAAACATATCAGTACTGCAGCAAAATGAGTGGCGAGGAATTTGTAAAAAATTTCGTTCTAATGTTTTATATATTAATGACGAAGAAACAAATACCACTGACAACTCCGACTCAAAATCCGTTTAACAAAGAGTTTCATGATTATTGCAAAATGTGCAAATTCTTGGACCTCACTTAAATATGCATCTGGTCTCTTTGACTATTCCGAATCAAATTCCAGTTTTGTCTGACCTGTGGAAAGCCAAAATACAATATATTCATGTTCCCAGTTATTATTGGGTCCCACACAAAGCACATAGTAATCAAGTGCAGGTAATATCAGAAGAAGGAATGGTAAACACACCTCTCTCGGAACTTTACATCCACAACCCTTCATTTGTGTTAGCTTTGTTAGCAAAAAGTCAGCAGACAAGCCATACTCCGTTGAATTGAACCCAGACAGGATACGATTTATTATACTTTTCATCCTGAAAGGGCAAACAAATCTTTTGAAACAAAATAGTGGGTTTATAACAAAGAATTTCCAAATCAAAAGCGGTTATCTGAACCGACGATATTAACAGAGAAGCGAATAAAAACGGTTCTTGCATAACATTCAACTCTGTATACTCCTCGAAAGCTCTCCGTAATAAAAGTGAGGAAACAATATAACATTCACCCATCTGACAATTTCAGATTTCGCCTAGATTGTCAATTCAGCTTGCTGTCAACCCCTTTGGGAAAACTGCCTTTTGAGTTTGAAGTTCGCAGTGACATTGACAAAATAATATTCTTTTGCGATACATTCGGTTGATGATTATACATTGACAAGATAATCATCAACCGAATGTATCGTGAAAGGATCCTTTTAATCCTTTTATTACAGACGGTGGTTGGAAATCAAATTTATGCAATGAGAACCACGGCTACATCAATGCGGTGACCCGTAAAATTCATGAGCTCATTGCAGCTACGTTTATAAGAATATGCTGCATTGCGCAGAGTTATCGCATAAGTCATTTACATTCGAGTCAATCAGAATGATCCCACCATTATTTGTAATTTAAAGACATTTACCAACATCCTGACTCCGACTTCTATGAAGGTACAACACTTTTTCATAAATTCTATACTATCTCGACACCTATCAATCTCTTGGACACATTAAGACACTTCAAACTATATCATACCGCATCAAACGCTCAATGACAAACCCAATAAGTTTTCTGCAACACTTTCTATCTTCATTTATAACATGCTAATTAAAAGGTTTAACGCTTTAAACAAATAAGTCAAGTGAAACCACAAGAAGTGTAGGTAGTGAAACAAAAAGTGTAGGTGGTGAACCAATCACGAGCATGTGAAATTGAAAACTTTTATTCAATTTATTCCTAAAAACTGGCAAACATACAACGAATCATGAGGTGAGAGAAAACGAGATGCTTCCTTCCTCGAGTGATTCCTTTATAACATGTCTTCTCAATATTGTTGACACTGATAAAACATGAATTCCTCAACAACCAAAAATTTTGGATCACTTCTGGTGCTACAAAACTGATTCCACTGGCTTTTACAGTGATGCTGATCCATAAATGGAAAATGGAATGTAGTGCAAACAACTGCATTACGAGAAAGGTTTATAACACACTTTCGCATGTACTGAATGTACAGCCGTTGAGAAAGAGCGGAACTGCACTTGTTCGGCACCTCTAATTAAACAGGCACTAGTTTCTGCCCAGTTCTCCGGTGTGTCCGCCTCCTTACCAGTATAAATGAGCACGTCAAACGAACACGGTGTTTCAAGTAATGGTAGGAACGATACCGAGGCTGTTATTTGCCTGAAAATACAAATGAAGTATATCACTAGCAAATTTTTGAAATATTTCAGAAGAAATTATTTTTGAATTGATCAAAATCTAACCTCATCACTTCAGCCATCTCCAGTCTGATTTTCCTTTCATTTTCTTTGGTCGAGCTTCCACTGAAAAAGGAATTTGCAACAAACCAGGGTTCTGGCTTAAGCTCTTTCTAACATTACATCTTCCTCACGCCTGTTAAGAATTTATAAGGAATGATGAGACAAAGGAATATAAATATAGATTTAGATACTTTGGTTTTTATTTTCAAAAAATTTCTTTTCAGCGAAGGAACGCAACAAACAATATCAAAATACCTGTTTTGCTCAGTAATTTCCTCTGTTTCAATGTCAAACTGCCATCGCTCCACTGGGTGTTTAGTCTCTATATCTGCAATCACAACAATCAGTTTTCTTAACTGCTTATTTTCCAGCCAATCTGAAAGAAAGCAGTTTAGCAGAATTACGCAAATTTAAAACCTTTAATGCTGCAGTGATAGATTCAAAAATAAAGCAGAACAAGTCCAATAAAGGATCCACTGTTACCAATCGTAATGGTCCAATAAAGGATTCACTGTTATTATGCATCCTAAAATTAGGACCTTAACATTTTATTTCTTTGTATATCAGCTAAATGAATCTGGGAAGTTACTGTACTACGAATGAGGCTTAAAATATTTTTTATCTGATGTAGCGTGTGATAGTTAGCTCCCACCAGTAACCTTAATGACTACATCCCGTACTCAAAAGTATGTCAATAAATTCCCATCGCTTATTCAATAAAAAGAAGATTCGGTGGAACCAAATAACATACCGTACCTCAAATACAAAAATCTGCTCACAAGCTGATAATATCTGACAGTATCGCTAGGTGCAATATGCATCACTGCTCAGGATATAGAGTAATTAAACAAACAAGTGAACACTCTCTGCTGAGCAATTCTTCCAAAGCGGGAAGTAAAGTTTCCAAAAAATTTATTGCAAAATAGAACAAAGCAGATGAGATAAATGAAGAAGTCAAAAATCTAATCAAGTTAATGGATTTTGGTAAATGAAGCAAGAAAAGATAAGAAGATCACTGGTCATGCAGGAAATGGAAACATCTCAGTTAAGCGCAAAAACTTAGATCTTATACACCTATTTTTCTTTTTTAAAAACAGTTGCAATGAACGACTGAACTTATGAGGGAATATGACTTAGCTGAAAATGGAAATGTGATTAGCTGATCCATAATAATAAGTAAAACATGAAAACGAAAGAAAACCTACATTTCACTTGCTTAAGGAGTGGCCGCAAATATTGCTGCAGTTCCACATTTTTAGAAATGAGCATGGTGAGTCCGTACTTTTTTTCCTTCTCGAAAGAATCTGCGGGATATATACCTCGCAGGTAAAGGATGTTATTAAGACCGAAATCTATAAAATCATTTTATTTAAATAAAAACCAAAAGTGAATTATTAACTTGGTGTTAGCAATAAATTACAGCTTGAGAAATAAAGCTTCATTTTCAAGTTGTTTTATCACGAAATGATGAGAATGAGGGAAGAAAGTCGGGTATCTGGTCGCAACACCATTTTAATCGCTCCAAACAAGTTTTTGATGGGGTAAAAATTATGGTTTTACGGATTACGGAAAAACAAATAATGGAGATCCTTAGTCTGCAACTATTTTAGTTTTTCATCGTTTGACAAATTGCTTAAAAAGCCAGACAGCTAGAGCAATGCTAGAACTAATAAATCAAAATAAGAGACGTGAACCAATAAATCAAAATAAGGTGTAAGTCATCAAATATGAAGATAACTTTTGGGCCACGAAGATGCAAAACACTATAAGCTTACGAAAAAATTCCTGAATAAGTTGCGCTGATCCCTTAAGACAAATAATGTCGCGAATTTTTGTGTCCGTAGCCATTGCTTCGTCTTCTGGAATTGAAATATATGATAAAACAACAGCGATTAAACACGAATAGATGAAAGACACATGTAAGAGCTCAGTAAATGTCTAAATTTTCCTGTCGTTTCACAATAAAGCAAAATGACGCGATATTGACAAAACGAGCACAAACAAAATAATTGCACCCAGCACCGCCATTATCATCTGTCGTAGTAAACAGCGTCCAACCGTAAATTTCGTTTATCTTTTGCGAATGGGAAGTGGAGATACGAAGGAAGCGACGCAAAGCTAGTTTAGTCGTCATGCTTATTCATTTCTCTGGAAAAAACAGCCGTAGAACGGCGAGTTTCCTCAGAGATAGGATGGGCTAGGATTTCCACAAATCTCTTCCATTTCTTCATACTTGCATTCATTCACATCGATAGCTGACAGGCATTCGAACCAGGTTTAAAGTAATTGGCAAAACCTTCAGTCCTCTTCGTTGTTGATATTTCTGTATTTGAGCTATCATTCCTGTGAAATGAATATAATTCTTTGGGATTAGATGATAGATAATTAAATTAGTTATTAATTTGCAGTGGTTTAGTTGTGTTTTTATATTATTCGTCGCTTATCGGTTGGAACTGATTGCTGCTGGCTGGGCGAAATGAGACCTATGATCTCGGAGACAATTGTGTAAGTAGCGCAAACGCCTACTTCTCCTTCCTGTTTGTTTTATAAAAGCGCTTCATCTAGTTAAGGAAGTAACTGTAAGTCCCAGTATTCTGAATAATACTTTAAAAAAAAAATTTCCGGTAAGGAGTTGTACAAAAATGTGATCAAGTACCCACTGACAGAATATTGCATATCTGCTCGCCTGAGTTTTCTTATACTAGTGGCCGATTCTAGAAAATAATTTCATCTTTTCAGTAGGAAAGGAATGATTAAGTCGTCTTCTCTTTAGAAGCAGGTTGAAAGAGTGGTACGACATTTCTTAAATGGATGTTAATGTAGTCCGCGTGACCTTTTTCGTGTATCTTATTTCCCATTGATCGAAAAGGTGAGCTAATGGTTCTGCCTAATTTTTAGCTCATGCTGCTTCCATGTCACCTGGTTTGTCGCCTCTACGGTTCACATTTGCCAACTGCTAGTTGGAAGCGAAGCGCGGCAGCACTACCAAAACTATGCACAGGGACAGAAAAGATTATTCCTTTGGATTTTACGAGGGCGGAAGAGTCAAGGAGTTATGAACGCAGGTTAAAACTAGTGATCAGACCAACACCGGAAGATGGTTGGTATATTATACAACAAAATGGTCTGCTGAAGTCATACTTACAGGTCTGCTTGATCCGTTTCATCGTGTTGTGTACTTTATAGTTCACTTTTCAGTGCATCAATTGTATTGTACTGCTTTTCGTACCAACGCTGTTTTTGGGAAATTATCCATAAAGAGGTTTACATGCTTAAAATCATTCTTTCCTTGCTAGAATCTCGCTTATTTAGATGGTATTTCACTTTAATGGATTGCTTTCAGTATCATTAAGTTTTTGCAGCTTTCCAAGGCAAGACTCACAGCAATGGTAACTACAACAACCATTAGCGGTTTTATCATGGCTCCAGGTGATTTTTCGCTAGGATCATTGGCGACTTGCACTGTCGGTACCGCACTTTTAAGTGCATCTGCAAATACTTTCAATAATTTACTCGAGACACCTTATGATGCTCAGATGAGAAGGACGCAAAGTCGACTGCTTGTCGTGCACAGGTTGGTATTATGGTATTAATGGCAAGTTGCTTTGTTAGCAGGTGGAGGTGGAGTATGTTGCACTGCTCGGAACAATCTTTGGTATGTTTTTTGGATATAAATTGTAAGCACAGTGAAAAATGTGCAACTTCCTAATGTTTGGAGCACTAATTGATGTGTAACTGTACCCTTAACTACGAATTTATTTTCATTTTCAACTTCTCGAGGACTGAATCATACAACAAAAAAACTGATTTTATCACATATTCAGACGATAAGATTCATGACATATGAATTTAAAAAAGTCCTTTTAGGTTTTCACCTTTTCATGCCGTCACTTTTGCACTATCAACAGCAGTGGTTGGAATGGCAACATTATGGATTGGTTGCAATCCGTTAACAGCAGCACTTGGTTTACTCAATACTTTTTTATATGCAGGTTCAGTTATCCTTTTCATTTCTTACCACCTGCTTTCCTTTCATCTCTAAAATTGTTTTATTTGGAAGAGATCGTTTTTAGTCTTACAAATATATGGTGCATTCCAGGTGTTACTTGTCTCTACACGATATTTTTACAGGTGTGTATACGCCAATGAAACGTTATAGCATTGGGTGCACCTGGGTTGGAGCTGTTGTGGGGGCCATGCCACCTTTAATGGGTTACGCTGGCGCCACAGGATCCATTCAGCCTTCTTCTTTAGTGCTGGCCGCCCTATTATATTGCTGGCAGTTTCCTCATTTCAATGCACTCAGCTGGAGTCTACGTTCCGACTATACTCGTGCCGGTTATCGGGTCATGTGTGCAGTTAATCAAAGGCTTTGTCGATTCACATCGCTCAGGTAATACTCACTTATTAGTTTTACCACAATTTATTATCATTTCGTCATAACCTTCTTTCTCCATTCTGTTATAGTCATTGTTAAGTACTCTTAAGATTTTATCCCCGTTTTAGGTATTCAGTAGTAACTTTACTGCTTTGCTCGCTTGGAGCTCCCTTAGCAAATTTGACGAAATGGTTTTTTGCTGTTGAATCACTTCCACTCAATGGTTTATTGATTTATCTATCCTATAAATTTTATCGGCATCCAGATGCAAAGACGTCAAGGACACTTTTCCATTACACTCTACTCTATTTGCCTTTAATTATGATGTTAATGACAATAAGCAAATTTGGCGATGATACAAATAGTTTTGAGTGATAGCTCTGCTTTATTGCTTTTTTCGTTGGATGCAATAACTACTACTTTATTTAATTTTATCAGTTGATAGAAACCGTTTTAATATAGTTGATAAAAAGTTAAAAGATCGCCTAAGGTTCTTATTCTGTATCCATTTCGGACACTATTATTATTATTCATTATATAAGATGTAGTTAAGTAATACTTTCATTTCATTACCGGTAAATAAACTAATTACTAACAAACCTTCATTTTAGCAGCTTCAGGAGGGTTGGTTGGTATTAAATGGGTATTGTTGGTGAACATAAGATATAAGGAAGGGGCTCATTAATGATCTTTTACGTGTTAAAGTTGACAGCATAATCTATCTTGTATATCTCATGGCTTAACTTAATTTCGTCCCTCATTGCACCCATCCTTCTCTTGCTTTCATTGTTCTGATTTTCAGTTGTGTTATTACATCTTGTTATATTCAACATGTGATGTCATCATGAGATGTTATGTGATGCCAAAAAAATGTCAATAATTTTTTTTACTTGCTGTGATAGTCTACCTATATTGCAGAACATGGAAGGTCTGATTTCAGTATTTTAGTTTACTTTCTATGATTTCAGTTGAAATCCTTTGCAGCTCTACAGAGCTACTAATAAATATTGCGATTCGCAGTAAAACACAAACTTTGCTGACATTAAGCGTTGGCTGTGACCGGTTAGTGTTAAGAACCGCCACAACGTCAATGATGCTAGAAAGATGGATGCCTTAAACTGCACTGTAGAATCTTAGCCAAAACGAAAGAGCTCTTTTTATGCGATTTCAGAAAGTGTTTGCTGCATAACGGCTAATATGAGTCAGGAAAGGGGATTGCGAAATACATTGCCAAGCGAAAAAAACTAGACTATATGTCTAGACCACAGGAAGACCAGAACGAAATTTCTTTCCTTCAAAACTTTTTGCCAAGCTAATGGAAAGGAGGCCCAGCCACTAATTATGATTTAACTGAGTAGTTTTCTTAAAACTAATTTTGACCTAACAAGCACGTAGGTCAAACATTGGATATTATAACTAAATTGAATGACTTTGCAAAAAGCCAACTTTCATTTTGATCAGCTGTAGCGAAAATTACCCGGGCGTGTACTGTGTTTTCTTATTTTGAGCAAAAAAAATCTCAAATGGAAATCCGTGGCAGATGCTTAAAATTTATATGTAACATCTAACTGCTTCGCCTGTTCAGACGCATCGTTTTTCTCGCGGTCCTTTGAGATAAGTTATCAAGTGCCTGGTCCGATTTGCCATGATCATACTCGATGAAAAACACAATCAATGCAAACGTCAGCCTTTAACGGAAAAGATCTTTAATGACGCCAATAGTGAGGCAAATAATAGATATGAGCACTACTCTTTCTATCCATCCTTAAGTGAAGACAAATTCAGAAAAATAACCGCTCTAATAAAGATCATTGGCTACGACAATGAATATGGTGAAAGAGGGATGGAAGAGAATGGAGAACTGGAGGTTAGCGGGTCAATCTTTACAGGAGGGGATTAATTCTCCGGAAAGAAAATGTGACCTTCAAACCTCTCCTACCTTTTCAACTACTAGATTTTCCCCTCCCCTCTACACTGATCCCGTAAGCGTGGTATTTTTTAGATCTTTCGTGCAACGACACCTGCTCCAACTTTCGCGCTTTTTGATCAATGAAGATATTGTAATAATTAAAGTAGCTGAAAGAATGGCAATTTAGTTACATCAATTCACGCATCGTATAGCTGCAATTACGCGTCCTGACAGAGGTCGCATCAAACTTTAATTAACTCGACTGGATTGTCACTAACGAGCCTTCTAGGTTAGTTGAAATGATAAGAGGTGTAGCGATAAGTAGATGGTTTGTGTGAGCCCTGCATGTTTTTAACTGACCACATGGAGTATGGACGCAGAGTTGAGGGCGGTATGCGATGGTTGTACGTTGGTATTTGCTGCGTCGGTTGCTAGGGGCATTATGGATTGTAACGTTTATGGTTGGTATTACTGTATACTCTCTGAGTAAGTACAACGATGCACTGGATCACGACATCCGGTTAAATTTCGAAAATCGTTTACAGAAGTTGCAAGACGATTTGAAGAGGGTTTGTCTTATTTCCTTTCATCTCGTATGATTTGAAAAAATGATCTTTGTGTTTACTCACATTATACGTATCCATCTCTTTTTCTCTCCTTCCGGTTTTTTGAAACCTACCGTGCATGTTAGGTCTTTTTGTTTTTCCCTTTTTCCTAGATCCAAGCATTTTTGGCTTTTCAGTTACAAACTTTCATATACATGGGTTTCTATAATAAGACAAATGATTTAGACCCAAATGTTGCTAAAGGATCGAAATCGAGAATGTTATCTATCTAATAATTTGCCAAGGTTGTTGTCCAATGATTCGAAGGTGAGTGAAGCTCTTCTATTCATCCTGATGTTTTACATGAATAACTGATTGCTTATTTCTATAAAATCCGTTTTGCAGCATTTCTGGAAATCATGAATACTGTGAACGTCACAGTTATATTTGCGTTTGAAAAATGAGGAGAGGAAATGATTGCTAGCCGATTAATTAGTTTTTTCAAGTGCTGGGAGGTTTATGGTTATTGACTTGCCCTAAAGATTGGTAATGTATCATCCAAATGTTCAGTCAAAGTTGTCGAAAAGGTTGATGTAGTTGAAAGGTAGTTATAATTGGCCTATAAGATAGTTGAAGCTGACAAAAACTTCATCTTAGATACACGTTTGGAAAATTATTCAAAAAAAGCGAAAACGCGTTTGAAATTTATCCGTAATGTATGATATATCCGTAATTTTTTCTCAGGAGTTGGTACTATCGTTACCAACATTTGTCGACTTTTTGCCTCATCTCTATACTGTTCCAAACAGCGCATTGCATCCTGCATTGATTTATCCGAGCAATTTTTCAAGGATGACAAAGACGGATCTTGTTATTGGCATACCAACAGTTGCTCGGCTTAATGTACGTGGTCGTTAAGATCCTCTAGTGTTTATTTGGCGGATTACAACATTTTATTCTCCTACTCTCTTCTGAAAGTCTTTTTACCTGAATAAAATTTATTGCTAAAATAATTTTTGAGGATCTTCCATCTTTAGCAGTCTTACTTGATACCGACACTGCAGTCGCTGATCGGAGGAATAGCAAGCAATGAAATTAATATGGTTACCATTGTTGTTCTCATTTCCGATGACAAAGGTCCCAATTCTTCATTCGTGAAACATCAATGCACTTCATTGCAATCAGAATTCCCTTTTGAGCTGAACTCAGGATTGCTAACAGTATATTTCATTTCAAATTTCTTAAGTATAATTTTTCGGAAAAAATTATTTTTATGTATAATTAAACTGCCAATTTGAAGAATTTTTTGGCATTCAATAAGAGATTGTGCAAAATATCCGGGGAAAAGATGTTTTCTCTTTGTCTTATATAACTTCTAAGAGTTTTTCTTCAGGTTATTGTACCGCCTAGTGTGTGGTATTCTGATTTATATTCTGTCACTCCTACTTTTGACGATTCTCCAGAGCGAATGTACTGGCGTACGAAACAGAATCTAGATTATATGTATTTGATGTTATACTCTCAGCAACGAGGTAAATTTCAGTCAAAACATATTAATATTACATGATCTGCTCAAAATTATCCATAATTTCGTGAATGAAGAATTCTAGACGGAATATTGTTTCAGGTGAATATTATTTACAGCTAGAGGATGACGTGCTCGCAAAAGCTGGGTTTGTCAGTCGCATCAAAAAGTTTATTGATGGAAGAATAACCGATGATTGGTTCATGCTCGAGTTTTCATCCTTAGGCTTCATTGGGAAACTTTTTCGAACCTCCGATCTCACATTATTACTACAGTTCATTGCAATGTTCCATCGACAAAAACCAGTGGACTGGTTGTTAGATCTGCTGTTTGTAAATCGATATTGCCATCCAGAGAAGTCAGCTAAGCACTGTGCTGAGGTTTACATCCTAAAATATTAAATATCGTAGCAGCGTTTAGTGCAGAGGATCTTAAGACTCTTGCTGGATGACGCTTAACTGCATATATGCAATTTCAGCAGTAACGTTCCATTCTTCTTTATAACTTCTAGAACGTATTTCGACAAAATCGAGATTCAGCTGATTCTTTCATTATGGTTACCATTTTCCCCTTAGAAACTCCAGGGTGTATTGTTTGCTACTGTATCTATTTATTATAAAAAAAGCACTGCACCAATACTATGTTTTCTCACTTCTCTAAAATCTTATTGCGATATTGTTATATGAATCAAAATGTATTATTCTTGAGGGTTTTTTTCAGTGACCTTTTTAAATGCAAATAATCTATTTGAGATATACGAAAGTTCTCTTTCATTTGTGTTGGGGTTTTTTGCAGTGTTTTTAATGACGTTATTCTTTTAGACCTATGTTGAATTCTACAATCCTATTATGAAACCTTACTCAGTTAAAAACCGTGGTTTTTTAGAGGTTTTGGTAAATTTAAATATTCAGCGAGAAGTTTATTTACATGAAGAAACGTATATCATTCTGCTGTTGTATCGAATAATATGTACTAGAATCAGTAGTGCTATGAACTTGTGTTTCTACATTCCAAACATGTTGAAATAACTGATTCTAGTTTGTCTTTTACTTCAGTGTTACGGAAACATAATTATGAAAGTAAGATTCTTGCAATCTTAAAGTTTTAGACAGCTTTGTTTTACGATCAAAAGTACCTCCATCTTTTTTTAGATTGCGAAGCAGCACCGAATTCGTCATCGACCTTCTCTTTTCCAGCATATCGGTATTCATTCTTCGTTGGCAGGGAAAGTACAGAAATTACAGGAAAGAGATTTTGGTAAAGCACAGCTTTATATACCACATAGCAATAATCCTCCCGCTAAGATCACCACAACGCTTAAAACCTATATGCTCTTTGGTGAGTATTTTGCTTTCAACCATAAAATTAAACGAAATCTTTTAAATGTTTCATTTGCTACGAACTACTGCTTAGGGTTTTGAAGAATCATGCAATTTGACCAGTCCGCAAAATTTGTACCTATTTGATAGATTTATGTGCATGCAAGTAAGTTTTTCGATGTTTACTGCTGTAGGATTGGAAAATCTTTATTTTTTCGATGTTGCGGAAGGCTTTTCGTTTCAGATATTGAAAATGCTTATACCGGCAGCAATTATTATTGGGCTTTTGCTCCAGTCGCTCAAGACTATATATTATTCGAATTTTATTCTGCTATTACTCTAATCGGTTTGTTAACTTGGTCTTTGTTCTAATCAATGCACATTTTTATTGTCAATCACGCTGAATTATTTAAGGTATTGTTGTTCGTACTGGTAACCCCGAACATCAGTATGACATATTGAATGAAAGTGCGGAAGTGCTGTTGAGGAAAGTGAATGAGGACAACTTCACCTCCATAGCGCGCTTCAATGAACGTGGTACTGTACGGGTCGATTTCACTGAGGGCATCAGAGTGACTTCATTGAAAATCGAAATTCATGAAGGAAGCTCAAACTGGCTCATCATCAATGAGATGCATATTATTGTAAAATAAGATTTTTATATAACCACCTCCTTCTGAATATTCCATAAGCAACTATGGGTAGGTGATTTTTTGTCTAGGTTGTCCGCAGTGTTTTTTATTTAGCACTCTATTTGCACGTCTGTATTTGATCTACGTGAACTGCTCTTGTTTTTATCTTTCTGGATCTATCATTAAACTAAACAGAGATCTATTTTTTACAATTCGAATGAAAGGGAATCTCATATTGAACATCGCCAAGTGAAAAGAAAGAATCCCAGGTGAATAGAATACCTGATAGATTCTTTCTAATGTCTTTTGGAACACGTATCATGTGATGTGCCGCATTGATGAATTGGCAATGTATGATGATTTCATAGAGAGGCTAAGTGTGAATTATTCAGATATATGTATTTTGTGAGCTCGGTGATTAATGTCTGATGTTTCTCTTGTGTTACTATTGGTACCGTTAACCAGTAGTGCACTATGTTCACTCGGTCGCATTAGTTTATAGTGATTAATTGATGTATGCAAGTGTGCGGCACTCCTTCATACATTTTTTTTGTCAATAAATTTTCATCATAGTTATCTTGTTTCTTTTAACGAGTGTTGCCATCTCTACTTATATATCATCACGCATAAAATTTACGGGGCTTTATCCTCCCGTAAAGTGACGATAGTGTTCTGACATGTGATATATTGTACCAAAAAATGAAGTTATTTAATGATAGAAATAATTGTGTAGAGAATGCCTATTTCTACTGCCTCTCCATTAGCAGTGACATTTTAGGTGCACATTGATAGTGGCTTATCAGTAGGAGAAAGAGAAGACAGTTGGTCCAAAGAGCAGAGATAAATGTTCAGTGGTTGTTCAAACACGTGCATTTCTCATACAGTCTGTATTCCCGATCCTCCTTGTCACTTTTTCATTTTTTGAGAATCGAATATGCGACTGCGATTGATTAGCAAGGCTGGTGTAGCAGTCCCATTCTGCTGTTTCGTTCATTTCACTTTTCCATTGAACCTGTCTTGTTACTGGACTTCCGATTATTTGTTTTTCAAGGGTTTTTGATCATTAGAAAAATTACCGTTTCTTCGGCAGTTTTCAAAAATATTCTTTGACGGTAGTACTTTTCTTGGTGTCAATACTTATTCGAGAAGGCGCACTATTGATTTTTCATGTTAATATTGTTTTGTAGGAAATCCTGGAGTTTTTACTATTTAAGTCGATTGAAGAATCGAATCCAAAAAAAATTCCTTCGATGCTCAATTTTTTCTAAAAACTCCAGGATTTCCTACAAAAGAAAGTGACGCTTCTGTCCTAGTTAGAATGAATAGCAGCAACAGCAACATCGGATAGTAATTTTACAGTAATTGTAATGTTTAACACTATTTTAGCAGTCGTTACAATTAATTGGTATATTTACCATATGATGATATATAGTGTTTTAGGGTAATCAATGGAACATAGTCAACAAGTGGCGGATGTATACGCAGGCCAAAGTATACTGGTCACTGGTGCAAGTGGCTTTCTTGGCAAAGTTCTAATCGAAAAATTGTTGTATTCAATAGACTCATTAAAAAGTATTTACTTATTAATCCGTCCAAAAAATGGACTTGGTCCGAGGCAACGAATGGATACAATTATTCAGGTTTGTGTTACCTTTCAAGGAAGGGACGTTAAATGTGAGGAATTTAATGTGTAAGATTAGTATAGCTTTTGTTAAGGTATGCTTATAAATATGTGGGTAGTCGGTGCCAAAAATGTTGGTAAGGCATATTCTGTAATTATCGCCTCAATCTTGCAGGGTCCTTTGTTCGACCGATTGCGTCGGTTCAATTCTGGAATATTCTCTAAACTGATTCCAATTGGTGGTGATATTATGGAGGAGGGTTTGGGCCTTAATCAATTAGATATGCAAACCATCTGTGATGAAGTTTCGATCGGTAAGTTGGTAATGGAAGCATTTCGCCAGACTTCATCTCACAGCCACTCATTTCAGTATTCCATTGTGCGGCAACAGTGAAGTTTGATGAAGCCTTACGAATGTCCATAGAAATGAATGTTCTCGGAACACAGCGACTTGTTGCTCTTTGTCATATGATTAAAAATCTGCTTGTAAGTCCTCTTCTGCTTTCATTTTCCTATTTATTTCGCGAAAGATTTTTAGACACATCTGCATTTCTGTTACAGGTGCTGGTTCATGTCAGTACAGCATATGCAAACTGTGACAAATCAAAAATACTAGAGATAGTTTATCCACCCCCTATGCCACCAAATAAACTTTTCGAGGCGATTAATTGGATGGATGATGTGGTAATTGATGCCATCACGCCACATTTGCTTGGTAAACGACCGAACACTTACACTTTAACAAAAGCTCTTGCTGAAGTTCGTTTATCTCAAATATTTATACCTATAAGCTTCATAGTTCATAGTTTTCTGATTTGCTTGAAGAAACTATATACTAAGATGATGTGGAAAATATTTGCTAGGTTAAATATTCACCAAATGCAGGGAATAGATGTGATGATGCTTGTAGGACACATTGTTGAAAAGTTTCTTTGGGTAATTGCTGGTAACACTGTTCGAAACTAACTGAAATGGAAAGCTGGCATAAAAAATTTGTCTCCGAAAGATAGGATTCATATGATGATGTATTACCTTAAGATGATCGTTAAATATTTTTGCCAGTCCCGGTGAAACAATAGAAGTATTGTAATGGTAAGTAGTAAAATAAGTAGAGATGTATCTGGAAAGGTACCGAGTATTTTTGGGATTATGATTATATTAACTGTTGGAAATACTTATTTTATAAGTGGACACTAAGGTGATGATGGCATTTAAGGTAGAATGATTTTAATTTATAAAAGTTTAAGAAAATTCGTCCCGAGAAATACACATATTTGAAATTGATGAGTAGTGTGCATTATGTTCTTTTAATTCTGATGCTATATTGTTCTTCTTCTACTAAACATTCGTTTATTGATCCAAACAATCAGTCAGTTTTTTTTTCAGGTGCAGTTGATGGAAGATGCGAGACCCTTACCGGTAATTATTGTGAGACCATCAATAATAGGGGCCATGTGGCGAGATCCCCTACCCGGTTGGACAGATAATTACAATGGACCAACAGGAATTTTTGCTGCCGTGGGTTTGATTTCGCTGAAACAGTGCTTGCCTTAATTCTTTCCTGTTATGGTGAAATTAATAATTTTCTCGCCTTATCGATATTTCCACTCACCTGTATTAGTTAGAGACATTATTGCCATCCTACTACTAATTTTTATCCGATTTCAAGGCATTCATACAATCTGAATTTTATTTCCAAGAAATTCAGCGTGATGTTAAATTTTGCAGTCGATATGACGTTAAGCCCACTTTGTCTGCAAATGGGAACAGATTGAGTTTTTATAGTGCGGCAAGGGTGTTTTGACAAACATGTGTGGCAGCAGCTCAGCGAAAGCAGATATAATACCAGTCGATATCGTTTCGAATTTGATGATCGTTGCTGCGGCTCACAGAACTTACACCGAGTAATATTTACACATATTTCATCAGTCATACTGTTATCTGAGCACGCTATTCTGATGAAAAATAAAACTATATAAATATTTAGGTATGAATCGATACCAGTGATACACTGCTGTTCAGGAGAGTTGAATCCCGTTCAATGGGATTTCATTGCTAATTTTATCGAGCGCTTTTTCCGCGCTTATCCGCTAAATGAATGTTATCGCATCCCATCAACTCACTTCCATTCCTCTAGACTTTTGTTCGAATTCAATTTTTATTTGAAGCACATGGGTCCCGCTTATCTTATCGATCTTCTAAACGCATTTTGGGGCCCAAAAATAAGGTAATCCTGCTCACAAAACTTCTTTATTTTTCGCCTACATCACTTCTTTTCGTCGCTTACTCTTTTTTGCAGATTCACTCGTATCTATAAGAAAGTTTTGAGACTAGTTGAAACGCTGCATTATTTTACAACTCGAGGTTGGGATTTTGATTCCAAAGGTCTCATCGAGTTGTGGGAAACGACTTCAGAGGAGGATAAAAAAGTCAGTTTATCATATTCTTACATGAAACTGAAGAAAAGCAGATCATTTTAAAAACTGTTGCCATGCTTCTGTCATGCAAAAATTGTTGGCGTAGCAGATACAAATATGATTGCATATCGTTTTACAGATTTTCAATTTTGATGTACGACAACTGGATTGGGATTCGTACCTGTTCGACTACCTTATGGGTGTTAAGCGATACGTCGTTAAAGATCGTTTGGAAGAGCTTCCAAAAGCAAGGCGAAATCTTTCCTGGTATGCAAACCTAGGAACAGCTATCTTCAACTTGTAAATGTCTTTCATGTACATTTTTTTTCAGGCTGAAGCTGTATGCTGCAGTTTTCAACGCTCTTATTTGGTGGATTTCTGTACGTATATTTGCAAGGTTAATTAACTGCACTATTTTCTTTTTTTATTCCCTTTTTTTCATGGGATAAGGGAAGAAAAAATATGGTCATCAGCAGAAAAGGAACTGGCTCTGCAGAACCCTCCAATCTTTTGCACTTATATATTATGGATTCGATGAAAATAATACATTTCACTCCAGAATATCCTAGTTTTCTCATACCACGGTTACATTTTTCAGACAGCGTTCTAGAAAATATCGCTGGTTTAGTGGGAGTATCGGGTTCCTATTGACGTATATTTGGTCAAATTACAGTTTTCGTCCACCAGTTCGTTTGAAAAGCCTAGAAGAATACAAGCAAAGAACAAGTTTTAAGTAAAATATTATATTTAGCTGTTAAGTCACTGTGGTAGGAATAAGTTGTTGGATTGAACACACGAGTAAATTACCTTGTAGATTTCAAGGTTTCACTTGTTGATTTGTTTGAATCTTTACATCCCCTGGTCATCTCATGTTAATAAATTGGACGATATTTATATTCTGCGATTGTTATCAGTGTATTGTGGAAAGGGTCATCTAACTTTCAAAGTTTTATTATTGAAATTTAATACTTGTTGTCGTTATGAACAGTGTAGAGTTCACTGGAAGCTTCTTCACAGTGATTTGTGATATCCACTGGCGAATGCACTGTGTCAATGCAATAAAGGATTATGATGGTGTTGCATGCAGGAACTAAAATACTGATATAAATGAGGTCTATTTAGTTTAATACGAACCAATTAACTACTAATCTGCATTAAAAAATGCTTTCTGAATTAGGTAGGTGTTCTAAGATTATTGTTCTCGTTTATACTAATTTTGCTCTTCCCATACTCCCATTTCAGTTCTTTGAATACTTCCTCTATAGATTTCATGACTATTCTCATTGTATGAGAATCTGCACACAAAAATACCTGCCTCGTGTGAATTTTATTCGGTGTTGTCTGGTTCTACTTTTATGATCCAGAAAGCTCCCCAAATGTCTAGAATTCCCCCAATCAAAATCTAAACAGAATCCAAACGTACATTGATCACATTATTTGTGGCCATTGTGCAACTGTATGTCGTGAGACAGTCCAAAATGTGCTCTAAAACATCGGTAAGGTTGGTTACTGTCGTTCTGGTTGGTGGGTCGTAGCTCTGGTATGGCCATATTTCAGCATGTACACTTAGCATTTTTTTATTTTATAATGCAGTTGCTTGTTGGTAATAAGGCCGAAGTCTTGTACTGAGAGTTCACTTTACAATTATATTCAAATAAAATTATGAGTCGTCGAACTATGCAAATTATTTTGCGTTGAAGCTTGTAATTGGAACATTCCCTTTCTTCCACAGCTCTTAATACAAGTTATAAAATGGGTGTCGGATTTTTAAAAGAAAACCTAATGGCTCGAGTTCAACTGTAGAACGGCAGGTCATGACATATACGGTTGTGTGTATTTTAGAGACTGGAGAAGTCTCTATCGTTCATTGCAAGTATCACATGATCAAGTAGTATCTTCTAGTCAGGGACGTGGAAGAGGTGTGTTGCGATTGTTAAGGTTTCGTTCCTTGTTTGAGTAAGACCATAATTACTACGAACACCAATATATATATTGTTGCTCGATTGGTCACTGATTTCGATACCGCTGTTGGTGTAATAAGTAAAAAAAAAGGTATCAGATTGGCATGGCCTAGACTGGACCAGACATTGGGATATGGTCCAGTTTGATTGGTATGCATTCTCAAAATTGCACTGCATGTGAACCATGTAAAAAAATTACGATAATTGCATCTTGCGCTACCGATCTTTTTATCATCCTTTCTCAATGTTAGTTGCACTGGAATAATCAAGATTGCGCTTTCCGATATTTGTTGAACACGGTTACAAAATGTGAAGCTACTTTGCCGATCGGGAAATAGATATCCCTTCTTTCGACTTGCTTATAGGAAGCAGTGGTAGCAGTCTGCAGAATAAAGGGTTAGAGGTACTTGAGGTGTCCTTTTAAAAAAAATAAAGGGACACCTCAAACACCTATAGTCTATTATTCATGAAAGCGAACAATCGGTAGGCGACGAGTAATTCGCTGCCATAGTAAAAAAATAAGTCGTATTCCATATCAAGACATTTTCTATTGGTTTTCATTGGTTTTTTTGTTATATCGTGTTCTTATTATTTATTAGAGTACTACAAAATGTAAAAATTTTTAATTTTTTCAATAAGAAAATAAGGTCGCTCACAATACTTATTCAAAATCTCTTATCAACATTAGTGTTCGTGTTCATTTTACGACTCATTTGTACGCTGCAGATGTTTTATCATTAATTATTAAGATTTAATTCCATTCTTTTAACTTAATATTGCGGAGAAGTTATTGGGATAAAGATAATTCAACAGTGAGTGAATTAGTGATGCGACGATTCACGCTTTTCGGTGATTTGGATAAGACTATATCTGGTATGGAGTCAGGTAAGATGAGGAACTGGACTGTTAGGAACTGGATAATCAATAACTGAGAAGATATGGATGTAGGTTAGCGCAATAGGCTTATTCATTTCCTTTTGTTAACTGAATTTTCAGGGCGCTTTGGTTATTAACACTATAATGGATTTCTACCATAAATTTGCCAGGTGATTTTTCTACTTTTCATGTGTTTTTTTACATTCATTAGAAGAAATATGGGCGTTATGCGTGGCTGGCATTTTTGATCACAGGAAGTTGTGTATGTGTATGGTACATACGGTTATGCATATACAAAGAAAAAAGAGGAAGATTCTTTACGGCAAAGTGATTTGTAATGTATGAAACGGGGAGGTGATCGTTCAAACTCTAATTTCTGAATCGTATATAAAGATTAAATCTTCCTATGCGGTCTGAAACTGCTTTCTTACTTGTTTTCTTTTTAATAGCTTAATGCGGGATGAGAAAATTGAAGTTGTAAGCAAAAGTGTCAGCCACGCTGTGGTATAAAGTAAGGTCGTTGGTTCAAATAATGTATTTATGACCAAAAATCAAATTTTATAGTCATCAATCAAGAATAAGCTGTGCAGGGTAAATCATATATATTTCAAGTTATAGCTGGGTGGTATGTACATTGTGACTGAAAGTTACACACACAATTTTGTATGGCAGACATTGAAAAGAAACATTTTGGGAATTGTAAATTCTGCAGGGAAGTTGATGCGAATCAAAAAAAGTTTGTTGAGCGATTGCGAAAAGCCGTTGCTATACCAAGTATTTCCGGACAACCAGAACGTCGTGCAGATGTTCTACGCATGGTCCAGTGGACAAAAATGGTACCACGATTACATTATCTGTAATATTCGGATTGGTATCTCTTGTCAGCAGACATAAACCGCAATTCCTTACCAAGAGTACATTTTAGCTGCGTGGTTTATTTGCGGGTGTTTTCCATTGGCTAATGAATAAACCACACAATTCATATATTTTAAAGTGTTTAGATGCTGCTTAAGTTGAAAAAAATAAATTATGGTGAAGAAAATAATTCCTTTTAAATTATAAGATTGTAGAGGCGTTTGTTATTAATCTTTATTGAGTATCATAATTTAAAATCACTTTTAATATTGCGAGGGAATGGCTGTCCTTCTTACTTATTAGTTTTTAGCAAATGGAAGAATTAGGTGCCAAAGTGGAGCTGTGCGAAATTGGAAAACAGACATTATCTGATGGTTCTGGAATCAATCTTCCTCCAGTTTTGTTTGGTACGCTTGGTAATGATAAAGACAAGAAAACACTTCTCATTTACGGTCATTTGGATGTACAGCCTGCTGAAAATTTGGATGGTTGGAATACAGAACCTTTCAGTCTTGTTGAAAAGGTGCATCATATATTATTTACATATATTCCGATTTCACAGTATATTTTTGAACATTTCAGATTTAAAGATGAGTTTCAACGATTGCTGCATATTGAATAGAAAGAAAACCGTACTCACGAGGTGTCACAATAGTATGATCATTTCCAAAATGCTTTAGTCTGTTCTGGAAATTTTGAAAGACTCATGATAATTCAGTTATTGTTGTCGTGGCACTACCTCATAAATCTAGATCATTTTCTTTGAATATAGATAAACGAAATATAAAATTGCTTTCAGGATGGAAAATTATTTGGTCGTGGCTCAACTGATGACAAAGGGCCAGTAGTTGCATGGATAAATGCATTGGACACATTGCGTAAATGTGAAATTCCGATACCAGTGAATATAAAGGTATAATTTAAGCACTTTGTAATAAATGAGTATGTGATAGTTATATCAAATTTATTTATCAGTTGTATGAATACTAATCAATGAACATTCTATGATTTTTTATAGATGCTTTGTATATTAAGTGTGTTGAAATTTTCATGAAGATAAAAACAGTAATATTTACAAAAAATTATCGTAGTTATTTTTAAGAGGTAAATTTAGAATTATCGCGGAATTTCTATTAATTTTATCTAAGATCAGTATCTCTATATAAAGGAAATTAGAAGACATGTTACTTTCGACATATGTTACCATCGAGAAGTTATAGGGTTGCGTTTTTTTTTACTATGTATTCCACTTATTTGAAGTTCTGTTTCGAAGCAATGGAAGAAAGTGGTTCGCTAGGACTGGAAGAAATACTGAAGAAGAAGAAAGACACTTTCCTGAATGATATCAACTTCACTTGCATATCTGACAGTTATTGGCTTGGCAAAAATAAACCCTGCATTTCGTACGGCTTGAGGTTATCCAGTTTGATTTTTGACATAACAGATTGTAGTATTAGAATCATTGCATATTTTATCAAACCTTTTTCGTGCACTAAAATCCTTACTTCTTCCCACTTATGTATGCATGTGTATCTATATCTAGCTTAAGAGTTTTTCATAGGTCTGATGAGAAAGTGACACTATATCCTCTCTTAATAGTTATTATTATCTCTCCCTTCAATTCATTATTTACGCACTATATCTTAGGGGTTTGTGCTATTATTTCATCGAGATAACCGGTTGCAAGCAAGACTTACATAGCGGTGTATTCGGAGGCTCTATGTAAGTTCATTTTTAATTTTCATTTAAATCTATTATGGGCATATGATCTAAGAACCATTACTTATATTTCTTTAGCAATCAAAAACTGAGGTGAATGAAGCAAGAAGCAAATTATTTTATTGGTGAAATTCATAGTAAACAAAGAATTATCTATATTTAAACAACTGACCGCTCGATAAATGAATTATTGACGATATCCTTTAAAATCATAAACCAAGAAACAATTTGAATTAAATGTAAAGATAGTAATTAATTTTGTAAAATGAAATAAATAAGAGAATTAAATATCAAGAAGAGAATGAATCCTTCAACTGATAATATTCGAAATAAACTGTTTTTATAGATTCCTATAATATGAAATACTTTAATTGTTTTAATATTTTTGTAATATGAAATTATTTCGGTTTTTCGGCACTGTTTTTCTAATTTAGATATGAGCCAATGTCAGATTTAATTTGGGTAATGAGTCAATTAACGGATGTAGACGGAAACATCATGATCGCAGGTATTATGGATTTAGTGGCTCCAGTAACAAATGAAGAAAAGAAATTGTACGAAGCACTCGATTTCGATATGGTATGCATTTCACTGCCACCGTGTCATGAAATTAATCTAATCAATTTTTCATTGCACAGGAGGAGTATCGTGCCGATATTGGTGCCATCAAATTATTAAGCGATTCGAAGGAAAAGATACTGATGAATCGATGGAGATATCCTACTCTTTCATTACATGGTATATTTTTATATTTTTCGACCGTAGATTTTTATCCTTACGAAGTCTTACCTATAATAATTCTTCATTGTTATATTTATAATTATATGAGTTTCATAACTAAAATATTTCTGTTATACCTGCTTTTTTTGTTTCTCTTTCTGATTACGACAATTCTGACATTTAATGATAGTATAGAGTTATGCGTTTCATGTATTTTTTTTTATAGTATTCTGTTTATTAAAGGAATCATCGGAGCATCTAGTGGCGAAGATGCGAAAACGGTCATTCCAGGGAAAGTAATTGGAAAGTTTAGCATTCGACTCGTACCAAACATGGAGCCAGTGAAAGTGGACAGCCTTGTTATGCATCATTTGAATGCATTATGGAAGATTAGAGGCTCTCCCAACCGCTTCGAGTAAATACTTCAATAATTGTTTTCCATTACAAGTTTTTCTTTCCTTTACAGCTGTTGTGGGCAAAGCATATTTCAGAGTAAAACCACTTCATTCGGGTGTTCACTGGGTATCTGATTTCAAGGATCCTCACTATCAGTGTGCAGCGAGAGCCATCCGGAAAGGTACTGTCTTTTTCATTCGCTGACTGAACTTTGCATTACTGTCTTATAAGTGCGTTTTCAGTATATGGAGTGGAACCGGATTACATTCGGGAAGGTGGTAGTATACCAGTGACCATAACATTTCAAGAACTGACTAGAAGTAGTGTGCTCTTATTGCCCATCGGATCATCAGATGATATGGCCCACTCACAGAACGAAAAAATAAATTTGATAAATTATATGGAGGGCATCAAATTGTTGGGAGCTTACATCCTTGAACTGTGCAACCTTTGAAGCAGCAGTTTTTTCTTACGAAGAGGACAGTCCCATCGCGTACCAGTTTTTCATGTTAAGAAGCTCGTGTTGATACTTTTTCTGCTCAAAATATCTTGCTGTTTTCTAATGTAAAATTTGGCTGCAATGTATATTATTGTCTTTAAAATTTAATTATATTGCATATTATTGTTTGCCAGTAAATCAATAATAACCTTTGGCAGTTCATATGCTGCTTATCATAAATCGAATAAATATAGATTCTCACAATGCATATCTATGTCATTTTGTAAGACACACTGTTTCAAATTCCGCATAATCAACGCGCCAGAATCTAAGATGTTGATCATAGTCCACAGCGTGAGAAAAATTGTTTAGTGATTTGTTTCGCTCTTATAGCGATAAGAATCTTCTTATCTGCGATTTGTTTTTTCCACTCCTCTAAATCAAATGTCTTAAAATTGATCACCAATTTGTCTTTGCCTTTTACCCCCTTCCCTTCAAGTGAAAAGGTGCTTTTCGGTCATAGAAGATAGTACATATACAAATTTAAGCCATTCCGTCGTTAAGTGACAAAAATATTTCTGAAATTAATTTCAAGAACTGAGAAAAATAGAAATTTAGGCCATGAAAGATGAATTGTGAAAGTTTATTTCTTTACTGAGTTAATTAGCCAAAGACAAGTAATAATAGGGAAACTAATCAAATTCTTAATTACTAGGCACCCAAGCGTAATTCTGCAAATGTACGGAGCGGAAAAGCAACAGTAATGACGAAATATTTGAAAGTTTTTGGGAGAAAATTTTATTACTCAATAATAAATATGAAAACAAGACATTGACGCTTCGCTTTATGCTCCGTGAAAAAAATCATTTCAACTTTGTAAGAATCATCCGTCAGACCATTTTGCTCCTTCAATCAAAATTTTCTGCACATTTTTCTCTTGTGCTCTAAATTCAGAGCGCAAAAATAGCTGACGTGCACATCACTGCGGTATGGAAAAACAGGGTGCTCTATGTTGCGACATGAGAGTGGGGGGAAAAGGTGCCTATCGGCTCCATTGAAAACTGACTCTCCAAAATGGTATATGTATTTTCTGGACTTGGCCGGTTGAAATTGGAAACGAGTACCCCGAGAGGAAGAAGCCCGGCAAGAGAGCTGATAAAATGGCATTGAAAGCTGGAACAATTATCAAACGTCTGTGTGCGCAGAAATTCTAGCAAATTTCATTCTTTAAATATGATGACTGAAATTTTGCTGAAATTTTCATCTTGAAGAAACCTTTTTTGTCCTCATTTTTACAGCAAAAAGCTATTTGCTATTCCCCCACTGATAACGGCTAATAACAACTGGAAAAACATGATGAAAATCAAGAATTAGGGGAGAAAGATGATTCATATAGGTCTGTTTTATGATTTTCAGTCATCTCAAGAAGTATGCTTCTAAACTTTGATGTATAAGAAGAAACAGCGGACGTGATTGATGATAGGATGGGTATTTTCGCAACGAACCGTTGGGTTAAGTCGGACGTTTGCCTTTGTTTTACATTTTTGATGAAATGACAGGGAGGTGGATAGATGGTGAAGGTCATGTAATTCTTAATCCATCTTCATCTTAATTTTAATCCATAGACTGTTGTGTGTTTCGAGATTGCGGAAAGTTGGGATAGAAGTTTTTCGAGAGATCGTAAGATCTATAAAGCGTAATGTTTCATAATCGAAAAAGAGTAATACTCTGAATATTTGTAAAATTCCCATTTCTCTGCTGTAGTACTCACCTGATAACTCTTTTATTTTTCAACATCCACTAGAAGGTACTCACACTGATAACTCCTTTATTTCAACATCCGCTAGAACGTTTCGGATAAGAGAAGAGATTGAAATGACAATTCGCCAGAGATTGTTTTTACTGCATGAATTTTAAATGTATGGAAGTTTCAGTTGTGTTATGGATATGGGAGAAGTAGTACGAACAATGGATATCGAAACGGATGTGACTGATTTCAGTTCGCTAATGCTTAACCGAGCTTCGTTGAACGCATTAGCTAAAGCAGGTTTCACCAAGCCATCTCCCGTACAAGCTCAAGCAATCCCATCTGGCATGCTTGGACTTGGTAGTTCATTTTGCTTACAAAATTTCGTGTGGTAATAACTCATTAGATACTTCCATGAAGTTTCTAGACATTTCCACATTCCCACACTTCCATTTTGTGCTTCAAAATTAGGGCGAAGTCTAATCAAGACATACTGCAGATTTGCTGGTGCAAGCAAAATCCGGAACTGGAAAAACGATGGTCTTTTCCTTGTTGGCTGTAGAAAACTTGAATGCACAGTTTGGACGTCCACAAGTGTTAATCGTAGCTCCAACCCGTGAAATTGCTTCTCAGATAGTGTCTTATATCAGAATGCTTGCTCCTGCTGTAATTCATGTGGGGTAATCTTTCTTAGATAATTTAAATTCCTTTTTTGATTAGTCATTTATGTGTCACATAATTAATGGGTTGTTATTAGGATGTTTGTTGGTGGAAATGAGAAAGGTGTTACGGAAGATATTCAAAAACTCAAAAAAAGTATTCATATTGTTGTTGGAACAGCAGGCCGCCTCTGTCATCTTGTTCGAATCAACGCGTTGCGGCTGTCTTACGTACGACTGTTTGTTCTGGATGAAGCTGACAAGCTCATGGAAGGCAGTTTTCAGAAAGAAATCAAGTTAGTTTTTGGTTCTAGTTGAAGTTATCATGAAGCAGATGAAAATTGCAATCGGATCATATAATTTGAGATATATAATTTTCTTTTATATCAAACTACAAAGCGAGAGAAGTATAAACATTTCTTTGTTAATCTTTGACCATTAAATTTGACTTCATTTAGTTACCTCTTCTCAGCACTGCCACCGGAAAAGCAAGTAGCTGTGTTCTCGGCCACTTATCCGTATCAACTGGATGCAACTCTTACACGCTACATGAGAGGTTCATTATTTAGTTTTATTTCTCCTGCCAATACAATTAACAAAATGGACCGATTATCATCAGTACACGATGTGTGCTGTGATGGCATGACCACTTTTTAAATGTGACTTTTTATTGGAACATTCCGTTTGTCACTGGATGGGCTGTTTCAATAACGTTATTCTGACCAACTTGTACTTTTCAGTTCCTAAAAAATATATAGGTTTTTCCACTCTGAATATTTTGTTATGGTCTTATTGTAGCTTATTATCACTTGTCCTGTATCACGGTGCCCAAATCGAGCTCTGAGAATAAATCTTGCACCTCTGTGGAAATTCTATTTCCTGTTTTTCAATATATTTGTAAATTTCTATTCATTATTTGTCGGTCTTTCTTGTTTAAATCATTTGTGTTATGATAACTATCCTGCAGATGTACATTTGGTGCGTGTAGATAGAGATGCACAGTTACTTGGTGTTAAACAATATGTGATTGTTGCTCGCAATGGAATCAAGAAAATGAATATTCTACTACGCTTGCTACTTCGCCTTCGTTATGGCCAGTGTATCATCTTCGTCAATGACCATAAAAAATAAGTTTTAAAGTGCATTCATGACGTGATTTTGAAAGAATTACAAGTTTTACATTACAGTTAATACATTTGTTGAAAAACAGCATTTAAAAAGAGTGAGTCTCAGTGAAATTTCATTTTAGATGTGACGAGCTTTGTGCAGATTTACAGCAAGCGAGATTTGATGCGGTTTGCATTTCTGGCAACATGCCACAGTCTGATCGTACAAAAGTGATAAGGCGACTCAAAAATTGCATGGTTAAACTACTCGTTTCAACGGATCTTGTAAGATTATGAAGATGTCGACATAAAGAATATTTTCAGACCCTTTTTCTTTCTTTACACAATCTTCTTTTGTTGTTTGGTTGCAGTACGACATCTTTTATGTTTCTCCAATCTTGCAGGACGTTTTTTTCAACTGGAAATTTTTTTTGTAAATTAATATTTTAGACAGCACGAGGAACTGATGCTCCAGGCGTTAATATTGTTGTCAACTATGGAAGTCCACTTGTGTTAGCCACCTATTTGCATCGAATTGGGCGTGCTGGACGTTTTGGTATTGTCAAGTTTAAAGTTGCAAAAAATCATGCTGCAAATTTAAATGTAACTATATTTTTATGTTTTTACTGGAAATGAATATGCTAAAGATGTATATTCTTCAGGTACACAAGGTGCTGCATTCACAATTCTCAGTAGTGGTAAAGAATTGAAAATATTCAGTGATTTTGCTGTCGAGGGAAAACTTCGAACTAAGCTGTTGCGAGCAGGAGAGAATTGGCCTAGCAATCTCATCTATGACGATGGATTTTTCAGCCGTTCTGAAGACTTTCGTGTAGGCATTAAATACATTTGTATACTTTCATGATGAAAATGATTCCACTACTTAACTTTACAAAGTGCGTCCAAGCTATTTGTCAAAGAATTGAGTTCATGTTCTCGGAATTAAATTGGAAATTGAAATTACCTTCGTCTCATTTACGGCTGCTAAGAGTAATGTTAGGTGCTTTTTGCAACAATTTTCTTTTAGCCTTATGCAACAAGGAATTGGCGTAGTCAAAAAAGCCACAATGATGAGGATGGTGAGGAAAACGTCTACGAATTCCTTCAAATTGCGTCAAACAATGTACTGGAATATGAAGAAGAAATATCTAAATTCTCTGAAGACAAGATTGCGTTACTTCAGAAATCAAAAAAGCGTGTCTATTCTAGCCAAGATTTTTATCACATATATAGGAATATGAAGAACAATGAAATCTCTAATACACTTTTGAAGAAATTGGTTGCGTTGAAGGTTCATTTATTTTATCTGTTTCTTATTTACCCGTTTATTTGTAGATTTCAACTTGGCAGTAACTGTATTAATTCAAATTAGTTGCAAAAATCTTGTAACATAGAGCGGTTGTGCTTTGACAATAATAACGTTAGAATCTTAAAACAGGCCATAATGGCTGCCACAGATTGATCGATGGAAAAACCAAGTAAGCTTAACCAGTGGGTGCACCACGGGGTATAACAACTGGACATATCATGATTTCTCTTTGTGAGTCGCTTCGCTGACTGATTAGGGAATTGTTCTAACTGTAGAACTTCTTGCAGATACGATCACCGGATGACTTGGATTTAATGCGAAAAAATACTCTAATGACATTACGCATGGGCATCATAAATAAAAACAATCAGGACATAAGTGCCCCTAACCACGAAAAACTTCTTTATTTGTTGAACAAATCAGATTTGACGATGGATGTGCATATTGGCATGCCAAGATGCTATTCAAGTTTTAAGAAGAGAAGATATTTGAGGAATCAAATTCTTGCTGTTCGAAATACATTGTCTGATGATGAATGGTTACGATATGCCAGAATTCGTTTCGGTTCAACTATGCGATGTGAACCATTTTTGCTTCATGAAGTAAGTTATGGAATAAAACGTGGAAATCACTTGATTCGGCATGTTTCTGTAGATTCAATGAACAATGTTATTCATTTAAAGGAAGAAGGCAAGGAAAATATGCATGAAGCAAAACCGACTGGCTCAGCGATGAATAATGTTGACACTTCTAATTTCAAGAAATTTGAATTTATGAATTTTAATCGATTACTTTTGGAAAATCATCCGAAAAATGAGTCAAATTCAGTAAGTCCGAGAATTTATTTCATATGTCAAAGCAAGGATCCTAGCATATGACTGAAAACATTGTGCAGATTGAATTCCTCGGATAGGTTGGTTGGTCTTACTGGGCATTCCATTTTTTCGACTACTTTCTAGATAACATTATCCGAAAAAGCCTTCTGTTATAGGATTCTCCTTTTTAAATTTGTTGGAAGGATGCAATCTCAGCATATTGCATTATACTGCTTTTTTGGGGACCGTGATTAATTCACAAAATAAATTCCAATAGGCAGTAACGTCGTCCTCGCTGTTTTCCTTTGAAAACGAAAGTTTTGCACGATAATGCAGACTAATTGGAGGTGTGAAAGTTTGATTTCCAATGATATGTATATATATATATTTTTTTAAAGACCATTTATCACTTTAATCCTATGTTGTTATTTAAAAAATTCAAATTTATTGATGATTTACTTTAATTTACAGGAATCTCCAGTTGATCGATCAGACGTAAAATATATGAGGAAATCCAGTTTGATAGGAAATTCTGATTTGGAGGAATTAAATCCGGGGCTAGACGAGGCACCTGCAGAGAAGAAGGTTTTAATTTCATCTTTTTCGTTATCCACATTCGTTTTATTCGTTATTTTTGTGCATTAATCAGAAATAGAATACACTTAATGGTTAGAATTATAATCTGGCGTTCTTATGGACAGTTCGATAAGTAGTTTTCATTCACTGATGTCCGCTTGTACACTTTATGTGTCAGAATTTAGTTTCAAATGTAATGAATTAAAAGCATTAAGAATGGTGCAATATACGAAACCTCCGAAGAATTGAAAACGAAACTTGCTAAGGTTAAATCAGGATTCACTTACGAATTGGTTTTGGGATTGGGTAAGATAAGAGAATGTATGACAGCAACGGAAGTACCGGAGATGTAAGCATTTTCTGTATCACTATAAGCGGATTTTATTTTACCATTTTCTCACTTAAATAGGTTAAAGAAATTTGAAGAATTTTTTCTTTTTCAAACAATTTTCTATTATCATAGTTTTAGTCTTTTGTGTTTTGTGACAATCGAAATCAAAATAGAAATTATTCTTGCGGGAATAACACTTTCATTATTTTAGTTGTTCCATGGCAACTCAGACTGAGGATTGGAGAAAACTAACTGAGACGAATAGTACTCAAACGGATGGACTGTCATTTGATACAGATAGAAGCGTTGGTTGTACGGATGGTTATCATTCTCGGGGATATATGTGGAGAGAAATGAACCACTTTACACGATATATAAAGTACCTCCGCGGGTTCAAGTTTTAAAAGCAATCAAGGAATCATATTGAGATCCTGGTTTTTGTCATGTTTTCAATTTCGTTTATTAGAAATTATTGGCAGGTCTGGCGTATTTAAAATTAACTTTACATGGTATTATGATACGGATGTTTGAGAATATTATCCTTTTGGTCTCTTTGCTTTTTAAAATATGAGATGGTTAAGGTGGTGAGCAGACTTTTTCACCTTTTTCAAAGTGAGTACTATTGAAAATTGATGTGAGCATTTATGTTAAAAGTCAAATTTATAGTATAAATTTCAATCCGTTTATCGTAAAAATCAAATTTCAGAAGTAAATATTCTCTTGTTTTATCTCACTTTAAACTCTGAAAGATCTCTTGTATCTCTAACTTTATTACGCTAATTTTTAGGAATTTCGTTATTGCACATTTGTAAATAATTGTATCAGGATCTTTCTGAACCTAATAACTTCAGGACTGCTGAAGTACTAAGTCAACTTCGATTATTGTTACCAAAATTGTAATATAGGTTGTTCCCTTTACCATTGTTGAGGTGATGAAATTAACAGAAATCACGAAAAATGAGAAAGTACGTAAATTTAGATGACATAAATTAACAATTAGCATTTATTGTTTTGTGAAAATACCGTGAGTCATCACTGAAATATGCTGTCTTTTGATTTCAAAAGTCGCTGTTTCAAGTTTTTTAGAATAAAGACAAATGATTTTTAAAGTTTTGTTATCATTGATAAATGTTTTTCAAGGTTGGTTGTGTAAATACCATTATTGGCGGTCGGTTTCGGAGATGTTATCGTTGTTTTTGATTTGCTTAATCAAGTGGTTTATAATTCTGATTTCAGCGATATTATTACATTCCAACTCATCTTTTCGTTTTTCAGGAATGTGAGGTTCCAGTATTCATTACTTGTGCAAATATCCATGTTGTTTAAGGTGAAGTTCCTCCTTATTGCATTTTGTATTAATATTTGTGATTTGTGTTCTTTTTTGATTATTACGCTTTGCGTTTTTTTTTAAACAATTTTCTACGTTGAATGTTTTTAGCAGGACTTTAATGATTTCCTTTATTATAAAAGTCCTATTCATGATGTTTTTGTCTTGACATTTCTGCCGTTACAACACGTTAATTTCATATTGTTGATCGTCTTAGGAAATCCGGTTTTCTATGCTGTTGCGAGTGAAATAATTTTTTTCTATGTTTATTGGTCACCTTTGTTAAAATAATTTTGTTCGGTTGTTAATTCACATATTTACAAGACATTAATACCTTCGGAATTTCAAGTTTCCACATGAAATCTTATGTGAAGAATTCTTTATAGCTTCAAATAGTTGTTTAAAAAGTTTTCGAAATATACAGTTCCAAATGCGCAGAGAATAACCGTGATTTCATCAGTTAGTTAACAGAGAAGGAGAGAAATTTTGAAATTTTGCTTTGAGAAGTTTCGGAGGACATAAGGTACCTCCTCCGTAAGTACAGCAGGGTGATGTTCTGCGGTGCTGAGTATATTATAGTAAAAAATATCAAGGGTGGACTGGAATTAAGTGGATCGAATTTTCGAAAATTGGCGAATGGAATTTAGTTAGTTTCAGCGATTCTTTTGACGTTTGCATTTCTTTAATTTCATGTTAGATAAATAAATTGGGAATAGTAAATGGGTTGTTTTAGGCTTACATTGCATTTTTAAGAGTTCTACATAGTATTTCATGCCAGAATAAGATTTTCTATAAAATAACCTCAGTTTACCAGATTAGCTGGCATTATGAAATTTATCTATTTTTATTTTTAACGAAAACTTTCACAGTCATCCTTCAACCGCTATAAATGATTTGAAATAAATTTCATTCTGTTGTTATTTGCGCCGACAAAATTCATTGAAATACTCTTATGTTATAGTAGCTAACCTCCAAGCATATTATTTTGAAATGCATAGATCAACTGAGCTGAAAAAAATGAAACCTAAAAAAAAATACAAAAACGATAAGTCGATGATTTCAGCAAGTCAACTAAAAATTTAATATAGGATTGGAGAGTTTGATCCAAACAACTGATCCACGTATTTAGTTCAGGACTTTGAACAGAAAAATAATGCTGCTTTATTTAATAAGAATGAATTTCTGATCAAAATTTGCAAGTTTCTCGAGGATAAACAGAGCGAAGTCATCACTGCCTATAAATTACTATAATTTCTTAACGGATTACTTGGAAATTATTTTAAAATTTAGTTTACGAGCACATTATCAATAAAATCATTACTCGCACAGTGTTGTGTGCTGAAAAATGTAACCATGCAACCGAAATTCGCCATAGCAATGAATGCATTGGAATGATTAGTCAGAAGGATGACAATGCAAAACAATAAGTAATCTGATGGAAGTAACTCATTGATTCCTACTTAAACGGTATGTTATTTTTGTCAATTTTTGAATGATGCAGATGGATTATAAAATTCTCTTAGCGACAATGCAGTTTGTTTGCAATTTTCGGCCAAAAAATAGAGAATGAAATAAAAGTTTTCTGCAAGAAGATTATTATATAACAGGTATAAATTTTAAAAGCACTTCATTAATTACCATCAAAAAGGTCTTGAATATTGCACTACATTTATTTTTTTGATAACATCATGGACCACTTTTTAAGGAACGATTTTATTGTTTATATATTACTTCTATGATGTGATGGAGGGTTAGTCTTATGAACTACATCCTTGGAAACATTACTTCTATCAAGCAAATATTGATCAAACTGACACAATTGTTGCAATCGATATTCAAAGGACTTGACAAGACGAATCGCTTAACAAAATAGGATAGTAAGTCGTAGCACTGCTATGTTTGCTCTTTGAAAAGTTATCAAAATGATACTATAAGAAGCCCTCAACAGTTTCTATATACTGAATTTTTCTCCTCCCGACAAATCATTCATATCGCATTCATTCAATTTTCAGTGTCAAATGCATAAAAACGCAGATCTAATCTGTTTAAAAAAGTATGTCATATCTTTCTTCAAAGTTAAAAATCGTTATTTTAACATTTGCAAGCAAATGATAAAATAACGATTTCTAATACGAATAATGATTAAAAGTTGAAATAGCTTTAAAAAATCTGCAGAAAATAGAGTATGCTGTATGAAAATTTAAGTTTAAACAAAAATTATATATGATTAAATCTGGATTCTTTTAAGTGAGCAGTGTCGCTTACTATTAGGTCCCCCTTATTCATCATTGCTTTCTTTCCGCTCCCACTTCATTTTGTTGACTTTTACTTTTTCATCTTGTTTCCCATTGCTCTATGGATTTTGACGCTCTTTTAAAAAGCATCGTATCGTCACATTACTTTTCTTACCGAAATTTCTGTAGCATTCATAGAGTCAAGCAGAGTTACTTGTTTTTGAATAATTTGAACTTGCGTCAGAATTGATTTTTACAATGAAGTTCACTGTTTTTCTTATGTTACAATGTTTAACTTAGCCATTTATAGAATTTAATCATAACATTTTAAAGTTATTCGATTTCGTTAACTGTAGGTTTGTTTTGTTACCAATCTATAAATTGTTTACTTAACTAATATTTATGCTTGCCTACC
Source organism: Cercopithifilaria johnstoni (assembly GCA_916381525.1). NCBI lineage: Eukaryota > Metazoa > Nematoda > Chromadorea > Rhabditida > Onchocercidae > Cercopithifilaria > Cercopithifilaria johnstoni. The sequence continues at coordinate 84,057 of CAKAEH010000974.1, forward strand.
TTTATTATTCTATTTTGTTTTCACTATACTGTTAGTCTTCCTACAAGAAGAAACTATACTGACTCTTTCTCTTAAGAAAAACTGGTTTTCTGGATTAAAATTCAACTTTGTTTTCATTGGTATTGGATATTCTTTGGTTGTTGGGATGAATCATAAGTTGTTTTTGCTATTAATTTCATCTATACAATAATGTAATTCTTGCAAATAATCGAGACCAATAATGATCTCGGAAGTGATAAGAATACAATGGATTTAAATGATTCTGTTAGAGATGAATTATTCAAGTTGTGTTTGGAATAGAGATATCCTCATAATCAGACTGAGGGACAGTCTGATACTGACTGAATCATTTGAACATTATTCATAAAAATACTAAAAATTTTCTCTTGTGGTTAGAAAAATGTAAAGGTTGGAGTTTGAAAAAAAGCATTTTACAAACTTCTTTTAGTAAAATCAATCCCGGATTCAGGTCGAATATTCGTTTAAGCAAAACTGTAATTAATATGACTTGTACGACTGAGAATTGTGCAGGATGCGATAATGTGCCCAATGCTACCGTATTGGGCGCGCCATCAGCTCGATTCTGTGTAACATTATCAGAGCAAAAAGAATGGATCTTCTTCAGATAAAAGAATTTTGACATTCCTACGCGTGCTTGAGAATTCATTCACAAATAACTAATGGCTTAAGCTCTGCTACATAATTATTGTAAATTCTTTCAAGCTGACATTTAAAAATTCAAGATCCGAAAATTTTTTGAGGAAACAAATGATTGCTTCTTGAACATCATAGCGTTATTTTTTATTAATATATTCTTCCTTCCTCTTATATGCAAATTTGTATTTTACTGATCCATGGATGTTTTGATGTCGTGGCACTACTTAGTCTAACTGTCAGCTTGTATGTTTCGATTTTTCAAACCAATGGATGTCAATAATTTGAAGGATTAAAGTAAATTAATAAATCCATCTCTCTAAGTCTTCATTCTTATTTCGCTTTTCTATATTCGCATTCTTGTATTTGTAATAATCTTTAAAGTGAACTAATGTGAAAATTTTTCAGAAACTTCTGTACAGATTTGTTTACCATGATTTGTTTAACAGAACTGATCTCGTCGAATGTACTAAATGGATTAATTCGACGTGGCAGATCGTTATTGCTACCATCGAAGCTAGCCGGAAGCTGTTTCCATGCAATTACTGCTGCATCTGCTTCATCTTCTTTTATGGTATACTTCATTTCATTCATAAAAACAAATTTTAACAACTTAAGTTTATGGGAAGGAATGTTCCTTATCAGTGAATGCAACCAATTGAAATGGTTTTAGCACCGTGATTTGGAAATTATCAAAGCAAAACGGGAGCAAATGCGACAAAAGCCAGAACCGGGAAGTGAGCTGTTGTTTGGTCATCAATTTTCAGATCACATGCTTGAGGTTAGTTTTCATTGCTAGCTTTATCAAGAAAATTTTCAAATTTTATTTCCAATGATGCAGCATAACTATATCAGTTTGATAGTTTGAGGTAAATTAAATTATTTTGAATGCTACTAAATAACGATTATAGATAAAATGGACAGAGCAGAAAGGTTGGTCTCGACCCCTAATATGTCCACTTCATGACCTAGTAATACATCCAGCTGCAAAGGTTAGCATTTGTGAAATTCTTGCTAAATATTTCGTAATCTTGCTAAATATTTTTTCGTAAGAAAAATTTTCGAATTTCAGATTCTGTAATCTGAAATTCGTTCTGAACTAGTGCTTTTCAGTGAGAAAGCACTAAATTAAAAACAAACAAATGAAGGTGAAAATTTAATGTTCAGTGAATAATAGTGATGACGACGAAGATATAATTTCGTATGATTTTCTAGGCTCTCCACTATGCGGTTGAATTGTTCGAAGGTATGAAAGCATACAGACGTGATGATGGTAAAATTAATTTATTCCGCCCGGAAAAAAACATGGAGCGCATGTGTCGTACTGCAACTCGAGCTGCTCTGCCGGTCTCTTGCATCTTTCTTTTCTTAATCTCTATAATTTGTTAGGTTTAGGAAAAGCTTTTTTTATAACCAAGTTCAAAGCAGCATGAAATTTTAACTTTCATTAAAAATTGCAGATTTTTGAGATAAAGGTCCAGTGTAGCGTCTTTCTGAAAATTATCGATATCGTTAAGGAAATTTAATTAAGAAAGACTTGTGCCTAAATAGATGAGGTGCATGCAAAAAGCATCCTCGCACATAGTTTAGCCTACAATTAATTTATAACAAAACTCCATCATTTCGAATTGAACCGTAGTGTTGCGTAAGGCGATGTCCCAAAGGAAATCATGAGAAGGAAATCTCATGATTTCCTTTGGGGTATATTCTAATTTACTTGTTTTAAGGTAAATTGAAATATAAAACCGCTTTTAATAGAAGAAAAAGAAAGTCCAATTCAAACTCCAATTACATAATCGAATAAAAGGAAAATCTGAACTTGTACTTTTTAAACTTTTTTTTCTGAGAAATAAAGGTGAACTGAACATATTTTCAGACATTTGATAAAAATGAATTGAAAAAACTTATTTGTGAATTAGTAAACATTGATGCAGACTGGGTACCGGCGACAACTGCTGGCTCACTCTACATTCGTCCAACTATGATCGCTACGGAGGTCTTAATTTCTGCTGTTTCATTATTAATAATAAGAAATGAAGCAATAATCATAGGTGAATGATTGACTGCTAATTTAACTTGTAATAAAGAACAGATTAGTTCATTTCCAAAAATGTTTTTAAGCCAACTCTTGGAGTATCACATTCGCAGCAAGCTTTACTTTTCGTATTAACTGGTCCAGTTGGACAGTATTACCCAACAGGATTCAAACCTATTTCATTGTATGCTGATCCAACCTATTGCCGATCATTTCCTGGTGGTGTTGGGCAGTACAAAATGGGCTGGTAAGCTCTTATTTTAGAACTATAAGCGTAATTGTCTAATTGCTATTGTTTATCCTTGCTGGAAATCATTGCAAACGCCAAAATGGCATTTTTCTGATAAAAATTTTGATAGTTTATACTTCAAAAAATATTTTCCTTCTCCGTTTCAGTAATTATGCGCCAACGATATTACTCAGTAAAATAGCGGCTTCAAAAAACTGTCAACAGATATTATGGTTATATGGTGAAGAGCAATGGATCACGGAAGTAGGATCAATGAATATCTTCATGTACTGGAAGAATGAACAAGGAGGTTATCACCTTCTGAATCAATTTAAAAATATATTCTAAATTCATGCAAAATGTTAGAATTCTAAACTTCATCTTTCCGCCTATTCCCTTCTTGCCATCTTCAAATCAAAAATCTTTAGATGACGAATTAGTAACAGCGCCACTGTACGATGGGTTAATATTACCAGGTATTACCAGAGATAGCATTTTGCATCTGGTAAGGCAGATGGATGATATTAAAGTTACTGAACGCTATGTTCGGATTGGTGAAATACGACGAGCCATCAAGAAAGGAAGGGTAGGCTCAGCCACTTTTGTAGAAGAGAAATAAAAATCTGAATTAGCATTTTTTGCTGCATTTATGCACAGCAATATTCTTCAATGAAGAAAAAACTGGTTGAGAGGTTTCAGAAGTCAGGAATTAAATTTCATTACATATAATTTGCTATCGGCACTCATAGATGATTCGGTAAATCAAAAACTCTGCGTATTTCGACATTTTTTTGACTTCAAAATTTCAAATTCTTGGAGAATGCAAGTGAAAAAAGAGAAAATAATATCGCAGATGTACGAAATGTTCGGCACTGGTACAGCATGTGTTGTTTCTCCAGTGGATCGAGTCTTATATAAAAACACGTCTACAGGAGATTTAGAGGAAATGGTAATACCAACGATGACCCACAAGCCCAACCTTATGCAAAAACTTTACCAAACAGTGGTCGATATACAGGTTATTCATTTGTTCACTCGAAAACCGTTTCTTATTTAATTTACCTGTTTTCAAAAAATTTAATAACAAACCGCAGCATCATTTTCTTATTCAGTGATACATATTTGACTTGCCGATTGATTATTACAGTACGGGAAGATAAAGATGCCAGAATGGACGATGGAAGTTGCCTCATTTTCTCAGTCAACTATGTTCACTTCTTGAAGGCTTAATAGAATTCAAAAAGTTGAAGAAAATGTTGAATTTATGTGATATTCAATGCATCCAACATATTTGTCTTTTGCAATTCGTAATTCATCAATTTATTTTCATAAGCTTATGTTACCTTGTCTTCAGTATAAACGCATGCATTCATAATTCTGTAAACCAATTTTCTTCATTTGTTTACACTGCAAACGGTAAAGTCAAAAAAATATTTACAAACTACAATTTTAAGTTGGTAACCAAAATCTTTGGAAATAAAACCATCCTCGTTTCCCCAGAATTATTTAGTACGATTTCTGGTTCTCTGTTCGACTTCTTTTAGTTTCCGGTCTTCGAGTGGATCATGCTGCAAATTTAAATTATACGAAAGTTCGTAGTCGAAAATAAGAAAAAAATTAAGATTAATCGATTTAGCTTCTGAAACTAAACAGATAACACGATAATAGCGCCTTATCATATCCACATTTCAACAAACCCCAAATAAATTCATCACTATATAATCTTATACTATACCATATATTTAAACTTACATAAGTAGCATTAAAGTGCTTGATTCGAACAACGACTGGGCTAAATACAACAAGTCCTTGATAGTTTTTGAAGCTCAGTATTACCGGATGTCCAGGAATGCCATACACATCAAGAAATTCAGTCTTATTAAAATCGAGAAGCACCTCTGCTGTCAACTGAAGTATTCATTTTCTTACAAATGTAAAAACTATTCAATCTATTACATTCCCAATTACTACTGTTCCAGGAAATTATGAAATAGATAGAGGTAGAAAAAATTATGAAAAAATTGTCGTCCAGATAATGACGAAACTAACCGTTGGTGTGTAAAGCACAGAAGATAGTGTAACAGTATCATTAATTGGGAATTGGAGGAAAAATGCATAAAGTTTGGAATGTACCGTATGCGGTACCCAAGCCATATCATGCCTCACTTTGTATTCGCTTGGCGGACTAATCGTGTACCTTTAATTAAAAATTAATAGTTGGCTAATGAACATAATATAACAGTTCCATAGAATTGTAAGGCCTTGAAAACGCTCACCAAATGTAAAGAGAATCATTCTGATACATCCATGGGTAAGTGTCAAAAATGGCTTCTCGATTGCGTTTTACCCATCTGCCAAATTCACGGAGTCGATCCTCAAAAATGGGCGCTATCATCCCGGATTTATCTGGACCAACATTCAACAGCAAATTTCCATTGCAAGCAATAGTCCTGACCAACTGACTAATGAGGTATGACACCGTGTTTACATCTTCACTCTAAATTTTTAAATTTTAAGAGGTTTTTTCTAATTTCTTCAGCTTCTCCACTATTGTTTCCATTCCGAGATTTTTTGCTTTACTTATTCCCTTCATTTTTTTCTTTTGTTTTTCTGAATAAATCATATATTTCTGGCTAATCTTACTCTGCGCCTCCTGTGAGAAATTTGCACAGCATTAACTTTCTTCATTTGATGAATAAACTATATTCCGGTGAAAGTATAACTTACTCGCATATTCCGGCGATATCCCCATGACTTCTTATCAAGTGTAAAACAATTTTCCCATTTGCGTTTTAATAAATAACCTGCAGCAACCCCATCTTTTTCATGGAGTATTTCTATCTTTAAATTCATAATTACATTCATGAATACAAGTCTTTGAGCACAGCTTTACAAACTTGCGTGAAAATTTCGTTACTCAAGCAACTTTGAAAAGAAACCTGGATCAAAGTGATCTGAATATGTCAAGAAACCTCCATGTTTGCCGGAAATACCTTCTCCCCATCGGTCATTCACAACTACTGTATTTCTCACTGGGCTGAAAATATGAACACCGTAAATCCCAGCTGATAATGGTAGTAGAGACGAAAGACTCGTTTTGGGACCAGAAGTGATTTTGAAATACCAATTTATTTGATAGGAAAAAACGTACGGTTACCACAGCTTTGTAATAAAAAAAACATTTGTATTCAACTCTGAATCGTTAACCTTGAATTATAAAGCCATGCAATAAATTCTTTTGATTTCCAGTAATTATCACTCATTTCCCAGTCTCCATCACTCCAGATTATTTGAGGTTCATACTTTCTCACTATTTCCAGTATTTGTGGATACGATACATACTGTAATTGCGCTTTTAAGTTAAATAATTAACAAAAAGTCTTCATTGGCTTCTAATATTATAATAAAACTAAAATGAAAACCACTAGCCTTTACATAGTCATCAGTGCCGTATTTGCGATCATTAATGTAGTAGCGATTAAACCACTCATACTGAGAAAAATAAAGGCCAAAGTGAACTTTGGATTCCAAGAATGCATCCCTTAATTCACCTGTAACTAAACTTAGGAGGCAAAAAGACATTGTCACATTTAATTATCAAAATTATCGCAATTAAAGAACTGAGAAAGGTGTCAATCAAAAGAAATGATAATACATTTTTACATATTCTAGGGAATAAGAAAGATACCCACAAAGCATGAACAATTTGTAATTTTCATCAAGGAATAATTCAAGCTTAGAAAACACTTAAAATTAAATTAGCAGGCACCATACCTACGATATCTCGGTGCGGACCAATGTCAACTGAGTTCCAGTTCCAAGAAGTTGCGCTTGGCCACATCGTAAAGCCTTCATGATGTTTGCTTGTGAACACAAAATATCTTCAAACTAACCATTTCTTCGGCAAAACTATAGTATAATTTGTAGTTGATAAAACTCATGACTGATAAAACTCGTGTTAACACAAAGCACAGGAAAAAACTTACCTTGCTCCAGATGCTTCCACGATATCTCGAAACATGGAAGCGTTGAAGTGTTCAGCTGTGAACTGAAATTGTGTGAGTTTTCTGATTGCATAACTTCGGTAAAATTTTTGAATCTCTGACACTTCAGAAAGTGAAAATAATCAAAAATAATTTCATAAATGTATATTTTCGGAAGCCTTCAAAATGCAAATTCCAGACATGTTCTTGAACATTATTACTCATTAATGAGGCTTGCATCAAAACACTGGAATTGGACGTACATCTTGAGCAAAATCGGCATAGGTGACACCTGGTTTGTAATATTTTTTCATAAACTGGATAATATCTGAGTTATTTGATACTTTCCATGCGTACCACATCCATTCCGAACTGAAAATCTCATCTTGTGGAAGAACATTGTATTAAACAATATAAGCTATATAATTCCATATTTTTTCCGAAGGAAAAGTAAAGGAAGCTTCATTACTTCGAATAAATTAATTAAAAGATAGACGTGTAACCACTTACTGAATTGCTGGTACTGAATAAACTCCCCAATGACAAAATATACCAAGTTTGGCATTTTGATACCACTGTGGTACCGGTCTCGAATCGATAGAGTCCCAAGTTGGCTGAAATGTTTAACCAATTTACTTGTTAAATTATGAGAATTAATGGCTTAACAACTTGCTTAGCTATCAAATGTAGTGATGTTAATGGAAATTTCAAACTTAAAATGTCATCAGTAAGAACTGCGAAAAAACTTTCTAAAAATAAATAATCGTAAGAGAAAAATACCGCCCTGTTTCTTACTGCATAATTAAAATATGAAGTACATATAATGGGACGTGAGTGCCGTACTTCAAATCTTCTTGTTCTCAAGAAAGTTATTCCAATTCTTAACAGAAAGTATATATTGCCTACCAAATAACTTTTTCCTTGTATTTGCTGTACAGCACCAATGATAATTATGAGTAAAACTCTGAAGCTAAGGTTATTCATCACGACTCTTGGCAACGCAGTACTTCTCGTTCACTTTTGTTGTCAGTAATCGATTTGCGCATTCACGATAATTTCAATCTCAAACAGCATACAAATAATCTGCTTTTAAAATCCCAATTTGAACTATTCTTACACTTGGAAACACTTCGATTAATTCTTACTTTCCTACTTCTACCCTAATTTTCCAAATCTCACATTCGTTAGTAGATCAAGCCATTATGTCTTTTTTCCTAGAGTTCAATGGAAACAAAAGTTCCTTATTAGTCAGTTCCGAACTAACTTTTCGACGGGAACATAGGCCAAAACAAGAGAACATTGAATTCCTGCAATCCTGGACCCCGCCACCCTTTCCAGTTTTCTCATTTCATCATTTCAACACACCAAAAGTTTCACCTCAGATGTAATTAACTTCTTTTCTTACTCCAAACCTCTTGGTATCCACCACCTCTCATAGCTTCCCCTCCCAAGGAACCCTGTGCAATCCATTATGGAGAGAACAAGGTAATTCGACAATTAATCAAGAGTACATGCTTAAATGTTCATCATTTTTATTTGGACTGCTCTAGCTAAACATTACTAAAAAATTTGATCGCCCAAGTTAATGTATGATGCACTGGTGCTCTAAAGCAGCGCTTGATACCTGCAAAACCTAAAATTCATTTACCCAGTATTCAGAAACAACTGAATCACTGATTTCGCTATATGGCCCTAATATTGAAACAAGAAAAGTACTAAAATCAAAAAAATAAATGAGAAAAAAACACTATTATTTATAATTATTTACATTTGCTGCGTATATGAAAAAAAAACTGAAACGGCTTATGATCTAAAATTGGCAGATTCAAAATTAAAACAAAAGATAGGGAAATAATGAAATAAATCTAAACAAAATTCAAGCATATTGTAGTGAGCGCCCGAAATGATCTAACAAGATAGTGAAAGGCAAAGGTAATACCAAAATAAAGACAAAAACTAGGAGAAAAGAAAAAGACAGAAAAAAATTCAAGAAAATTAGTTGATCGAAAACAACATTTTGGTTTCGTACAATGTTTGAAAAATAATATCACTAATCAAATGAATTGCATCAGAAAATGCTAAGTTTACATAGCAAATTTTTCGTACATCAAATTATTTTTATCGCATTTCATAATTGATCGAGGTAGGGCACTTGATAAATATTTCCATAAGAAGCAAGCGTTAATTTCGATTTCATTTGTTCCGCTGCCTGCAGTTGAGACAGCTATATATATATATATATATATCTGACAAAATTTATAAATTATAAACGACAGAACCAATGTTTACGTTTATGTGAAATGACCGTGAGAACTTTCTGCAAAAAATGATAAAAAGAAATTTCGAAACCTGCAGTGAGTTGCTAGCTTTTCACAGAAATGTTATTACAAGCAGTAAACTGTTTATGGTCAAGAATTATATTTTATGCTAACCTTTGTAATGTCGGCCTTGCCGATAGAGGCTATCTCTTGCAATAAATTAGAAACAGTCTCTGCTTTACCAGTTGCAAGAATCTGCGCAGCACGATCTAGTGCCACATTTTCAGTTGACTCGGCTCGACTTAGAATGTTCATCGCAGCTATATTCCTGAATTAGTAACCAAGTATGGACAACAGAAATTCATCGCTGTAAAAGAACTATAACTATAAACTGAGAAGGGATGAACAAAAATGGGGAAAGAAAGAAAAGAAAAAACATTAACTTTGCTGCTTCGAACGCAGAGTCATCGATTGTGAAGGATTTTAAGGCTTTTATTGCTGCATTACAAAGGGGGCCGATGTGATCTGCTTCGGAAACGATATACATACCAACAAGCCCTTCATCTGCATATACTTCTGATATGGCAGAAATTCCGAACGGATAACCGCTTGAAGCTTTCTGAAAAATGGATTCAGTATCTCTTCAAACCAACACCAACAGTAGTCTAGTCACAAAATTCCTATTATTGCTCACCGAAAACATGAACACAAAAAAAAAAGAAAAATAAATTTAGAAAAAACGCATATATTCAAAAAAAACAAATTTTTACAAAAAAAAAAAAAACGAAGAAAAACAATTTAGTAAAAATGCATATATTTAATAACCAACAAAGACAGCCTTTGCTACTGCGCCTTGTCCAATACCTGGAGCATATTTTGCTGCAGTGCCCTGACCAATAGCAGCGCTCAGAATTGCTTGTACGGCTAAACTCTGAAATTTGATCTGGGAATTCCTCAGCAAAAGACATACACAATACAAATACATACAGATACATTTTGCATCTCAATTATATCGCGTATACCCAATGGAAATGACACATCTGCATCAGAAGACTTGTTATTAGTACTTTCGGCTATTCTTGAATGACAAAAAAGTACAGGCACGCTCACTGTAGCACAGATTTCTCTCAAACGACTACCTTGAGACTTTTCAAAGAAGCTCCTCTACCAGCAACAGCAACGTGAGCTTCCTTCATTAAAAGTTTATGACGTTTCTCTCCGCCATAATATGGAGATGGTTTTGGTGAAATTGAACTCCCTTCAGGCAACGTGAATTGACTGCTAGCATAATCTAATATTTGATCATGCGGAATGTTCACTCCTACAAGCACAGCGTTCCCAGTCACCATTTGCGAAGCCTAAAAAAATACAGGCAACAAAATACTGGCATTATCAATTTTCGATAAAATATAGAAAATTATCAATCCTACGCAAGAAGGCAGTCTATCGGTTAAGAACGTCTAAAACATACTGCAAATTTTTCCATTTTGCGATGATTGAATTTGCCAATACTTTCCTCCTTCGCATATAAATAATTTCCAAGAGAACCGTTCCGAAACGCCGCCTAAAGGGTATCAAATATATTTACATTTTGGTACAGACAACTACATAACACAGCGCATTAAATCTTCCCATTAACATTTTAGTAATATAATACCAATGGAATCGGTAAAATCGAATTATTACATCATGTAAATCCTCCACAAGCACATCGTACGCTTTAAGATAATTGCGATCGATCCTCAGTGTTTCTTTGAAGTCTTCAACATCCCATGGTTTAAATGCTGGTTGAGCCAGTTCTCCTAATAAAGATAATCCTACTGGCGCACGATCTCTAATCACTGACATCTGCACTGCAAGCAAATCGCGTGTCATCATCCCATTCTGAAATTGCCCATTATTTCTGGGAATTATTTGCAAGATCTAATAAAATAGATTATTGTAGATTTCACTAGAAATAATGTCATTATTTCATCCAAAGACCGCTAAATTGATATAATTGACAAAAATTCTTTTCTTGGTACTTCTGAAACTCACCACATTAGCACCCGCAGAACCGCACTGCCAAAGTAGCTGTGCGCCATAATATCTTTGAGAATCACCTCCAATGCAATTTCGAACGTGATGGACCAAACCTGCTTCATCAGACATTTCATACCGAGTTCCCGCTCGATAAGCCACTAGCAGCTGAGCAACTGGACCACCAAGATCCACAGAAGCAACTGTCAACCCATTTGGCAAGCGCGATATCTTAAACAAGTACATTAATATCTGTCATCCTCCTTATTAAAATTGTTGCAGTGAAAACAAATGTACCTTTTCTTCTGCGACATTAATAGCGCTCCGAGCAGGTACGCTAGTAGACGCAAGTCGTTTCTGAAATGTGAAATTGAATTCAAATCTCAAAATGACAATGAGACTTCCTGTCAAGAAGAAATAAAGACTCTATTCTCTATGAAAAGATTGATGAACTAAAGAATAATTATAATGGGCTGAAAGACTGACATTAGAATGGATGATGAATGCGCTAAGTAAAAATCAGTCCTGACTTCCCCTTCTGATTTTACATGAAGTGAACTCTGTTATACTGCAAAAGACCATGCCACATAAGTAGATTTCTTATTACTTGTATCATGTCTCATAAAAATAAGAAGGAAACTTGCAGACACGGTGTACCACCGACGTAAAATCATGATAGTCTTATAAGTTCCACACAAAGTTCGAAGCCACGAGAGTCAGGAAATCTGAAAAACGTGCCAAAGTTTGAAAAACTCTTAAAAACATAAAATGGCACTTAACTCTTAAAATGCAAAATAACACAAAACCAGACTAACTGTTAGAACAACCAAATATTGCCTCATGAGTACACACCATAAGGCCAATGCGGTGAACAAACAGCCAAACAGCGCCGTGCCTTTTGCATGCAACGCTAATGAAACAACGAATCAGTTGGGAAGTTTTCCAACTGAGAGCGGCGGGGTTTGAAGTAGTGAGGTCGGGTCTGATTAACCAGGGGGTTTTCACAGTTGAGGAAATCAAGAAGTTTGAAAAACTCTTGGAAGCATACAATGGCATTTAATTTTTAAGGTGGGAAATAACACAAAACCAGAACAACTATTGGAACATACAATTACTGTCCCATAAGTGATACTACCTCAAATTTTTTGTCATGAGGAGCTAAGGAATATTATGGGTAATGGTTGAGGATGAAGAGAATATTGATAATGAAGAGGCGGTAAAGATTGCTAAGACAAAGTGATGAAGCAGTGGAAAAATTAATCGAATAGCCACGTTTATTGGTACAAGTAGAGGTGAATGGTTAGCAAATATTGCTTACATTCGGTCTGTGCTTGTAATGCTATTTGATGATAGTTTTTCATGTTGAGCTCAATTTTATTAGTTCATTCATTCAGTTTATAATGATCTTTTTGAAAGTTTGAAGTAGTCTGAAGGTATTATCCAGTTTTTCCACTGCTGTACTTTATCCATTTTTTCCCAAGCTGTGTTAAGTTGAAGTTGTGCACTGTAAGTTTCAAAAAGTCATGGCTTTAGTCTTCTGAATTGTTATATTGTATTACTGTACCATAAGCCAGATTTTTTTCTATATATTACAGATTTATAAACATGTGTGGAAGAAGCATCAATCCTCTAACAACAGAAGATTGATTTTGCAGAATTCATCGAACAAGTAAATAGAAGGAAAAGTTTTGTAATGGGATTATACTGGTTTCTATCCGTGTTGTTCTGTTTGTTGTGTAATTGGCTGTATACAAATGGCGATGATATTTTAAAAATTGACGGTGAGAAAATCATCCTTCAGTTAAAATTTCGATACGTATGATAGTTTTTGTGTACTTTCATATCGTTTCATTGAGCCATGTACATGTATGTAATGGTATTTTTGCAGGCATCAAATTGCTTGATCCAGTAATCAAAAAGAACCTTGTGGCTGGGACAGTTGTTACATGGTTTGCAGCTGCTTCTGAAAATGTGAAAATTATTCTTCACTAACATCCTTTCAGTGAGAAATGATATTAATTCTATTTCTAGCTTAATTAGCAGACTCATTTTTCAACATTGAAGCATTAAGCAGGTTTGTTTTTGCTCAGAATACGAATAATACAACTGCGGTAACATTACGACCATCTGTACAATATGCTACATCATCAGCACCAGTAGCACAGATAACACAGATGGTACCTGTACAAACATCAGCGCGACAAGTTAGTCTCATCTTAACCACCGGACGGCAACTGAAACAAGAGCGTCGTGGCATGCAAGCTTCCAATGAGTTTGCTGCGCATTCATTGCCACTCCAGGTTGGTGCTTTTATTTTTAAAATTAGTGTTTTCAGTGTCTAATTGTTAAGGAATAATGTATGAGGATCAAAAATGAAGAACAGTTATAATATTCGAAAAGCTATAGAGGGATAACAAACGAAACAATGATGACTTCAACAAAAAGGAAAAGCTCAGTGTTACTCCAAGAAGCATTACAGTCAAGATGGGAATAAAAACGGTAACTTGAATTGTCTCGAACTTCAACATTAATGAGTCTTAAATTAAGTTCCAATATTGACAGTAGGGGTTTCTGTTCAATGGTATTTTATATCGCAATATGCGTTCTGTACGCGTTCTTCGTTCTATTGCTTTCGGTAGTAATGTTACAGTTTAGGCATTCGCTGGGGTCAGTGAGTTTGATGAAGCTGAAGACACTCATTTTCTTTACTACATTGTTGTATTTGGTGCCATTATTGTTTGTATATACGTTGCCTCGCACAACAAGACGAAGATTCTTGATAAGTCCCTTGTTTATTAGAAAAGCTTACATTTTCTTTCAGACTAGTTCACAAGGTATTAGTTGCTACAAGATATTCGCTTACCTTATTTATAGTCGTTTTTGACACTGTGAGCGCTGTATTTTCAGGCTTCATTATTGAAGGGCGTAGACCTTCAAACAATACACGACGAACAGCTCTTCGTTATAGGCGTTTGAGCCATCATGACGATAATGGATCCTATCCCACAAATGTGATTTATTAGCATTAATTATGCAGATTTATTTAAAAATATCTACATAGAACTTGGAATAAGTCATGCTTTTCTTACGCTACGTTGAGCTTATTTTAGAAGCCATGTGGTACAATTTTTTTTGTCTTTCATGCTGACATTTCAGATTATTGAGACATGAATTATTGAATCGTTGAAGTGCCTTGTTTATGCCGTTGGAAGCATTCATTGTACATTAAAGGTTTGATGGTAACAACTTTATCAATGTTATGACTTTTTTGATCGGTGCTGTTATATTTCCTTCGTTTAATGATATTTGCTCAAAGCAAACTTTGATTAAACTTTTTTCATTGCTTTGTGGCTTGCATTGTAAGATCTCAGTTGAATTCATTTTTATCTTTTCGCCATCATTTTAATCAGTTCTCTTTCACCAGTTTTCATTTGCGTCAGATCTTGTTTTCATCGATATTCGGTTATTTTCAACATAAAACTTTTTACCCATATTGCTGAAAACTGTGATTATAGTCTTTTGTATTAAATTTTTGTGAAAATCTTTTTGTATACGACGGTACTAATTTGCTGATATCACTAGACCTTACCATCCACTCTAGCTAATTTTAAAATCAATTTTTAAGTTACCGTTTTAATGTTAAATTGAAAAATGTGTATTTTAATGCATTGTTTTGAATGGGTTATTCTAGGTTGCAGTATTTTTTACAATGTGCTAATATTTTGAAGTAAAACATTATACACTGAAAAGAGTTGTACTTGATGAATGTCTTTGTTCGTGAAATGCATAGAATATTAAATAATCACCAGGGAGTTTTTTTTTATGGTCGGAGAGTTGGTCAGCAAAGAACTTAGGATCGTTTGCTACTTGCATTCAGTGTTCCCTTTAGAGTAAGTAACTTAGCTTATTAGTTGTTGAGTGGAGATTTCAGAGAGATTGAAAGAAAGTGGAACTGTTGCACATTTTGTATATAAATTTAGCGTAATAAACTTGCAGGTGTATATTAGTTCATCCCTAGGCTTGTGTAATCTGTTTTGAGAATGGACTCAATGACTTATTTCTCGGGGGCAGTGTTGGCTTTTCGTGTAAACGAGGAAAGTGGTTTGCGGTAAAAAACAGAAACGCTACGGTGCGGTAAAAAACAGAAACGAAAGAAGGAAAATGAATCAAATAATAATAAGGCGATAGTTTTCTTCAAGATCTGTATTTCCAAAGCCCGCTTAAGTTTATTTCACTAATTATTTGATGCGTTTTGAATTGGCTACTGTTGAAAAGAGGTTGCAACTGAAGTCAGTAACGTTCACTGGAAATAGTGATCTCACATCGAAAATTTACACCGGAGTCAGGTTTTCGGAGGGGATATATTGTCTTAGTTTTTATTTTACAAGGATTTTCTTGTAGATTACTTTAGTAATGATCATTCGGCAGAAACCTGGAGCAAATTTTTATCTACATTTTCAAGTGAGATGAAAATGAAAAGAATAATAACAACGGAAGAAAAAACTCGAACAGTATTTGTTGGAAATGCGCCGTTGTCAAGCAATAAAAAAGAATTAGAAAATTATTTTCGCAGTTCGATGCCGTTGAGAGTGTACGACTACATTATTTTACTGCTACCAGTGAGAAAACCACGAAGAAGATTGTACTCGATTTCAGTTTTCGAAGGGGAAATGAATTTCTAGAAGATCTGAGATGTTTTCATTTTTGTTAATCATCTCATCATCTCATATGCTTCAAGATAACTATGTTTAACGCTTAATCGTTTTATGTCAAATTTGAAGATATGACTGATCACTCAAATAATATAGTCGTTAGTGATTAATAGTTATTTCACCAGAAACGGCGAGAAATTTGGCAGGAATTTGTTAAGATTGAATGGTTGTTGTGGAAAAAGGAAGTGCAGTTGCAAAACAGCAGTTTTTATCTATCTTATGATGTGTCCAAAAACGAGCTTATTGCACATTTTGAAACAGTTTTGTTTTTACAATACTTACAAATTTTTCAAAAAAGATTCATTAACGCTGGAAGGTTTCATTTTTTTTAGTCGTGGTCTTTTGTTTCCATCCACGTGATTTACATTTTACCGTCGAATTTCCCGTCTATTTTGGACAAGTTTCAGATTGGAAATGTTTTTTTTTCTGAAATAGTTTGGAATTCGAGGACTAGTAATGGTAAAGGTTTTTGCTTTTGTGGTATTCAAGGAGAATGAAGCCGTGTCTTTTGCGTACGGCTTGATGGATCCATCTTCAAAAAGTGTGTTAAAAGGGTGCAGAAGAAAAACAAGATTGGTTACACGGAAGCGTAGACTAGCCATTTTATAAGATTGGAGAGTGTAGTATTTGCCATGTGTTCCTATCACTATGCTGGAAATGTATTACTCAAAATTTTAATCTCTGTGAATTATTGCTTTAAAATAAGAATTGCTGACAAAGAGCCAAACTTATCAACGTTCAAAGAATCGTTGTGAAACAACATAATTCTTGTATTGCAGATTATAAATATGTTTCACTTATGTTTGTTAGTCTTGTAACCTTCAATGATATGTTCGGGGCAGAGTATTTCCTCAAGGACACCTCCTTCTCTGGATACAAATCTGAAGTTTAGCGTGGTCGACAAATGAATAACAATAGTAAACGGCAGCACTGGCAGCACTTTTTAAGGAATCCAGAAATCCGTCTGAAGTTAAACTTTGGAATAGATGACCGTATATTACCTACATGATCTAATCACAGTGATGGTTGTAATGTGCTTGCCAGGGTTCAGTTCTGTGTCACTTTCGCGATAACTTGATGGAGAAACAAAAAAATGAGGAGAATTCTGAACCGAATTTATTGAATTCACAATAAGCAGAGAAGTGAAAAGAAATTTGAGAGTACATGACATGAAAGTTTCACAACAACAAGGAACGACCATCATAGAAAAAATAACCCGTTGGAAAAGTAAATCATAAATTAATAATCGGTAAATAGAAAATCACATTGTAACATTTCGACCTTGTGTGCTTCGCAAAGATAACCGAAATGCGAACGTAGTTCAAATCCAAAAAATACAAAATTTTCCACACACCGGATATCGATTAATAAACCATAAATCTCGAAAGTTGAAAGGCAAAATATTAAGCTTCTATTTATTTATTTTTAGGAGTATATGCATTAAATCCTGAGTGTAGATATTTATCTTTACTTTGCCCTACTTTCATAACAATTTATCCCATTTTTATGGTTCATGCTATCCCACTGTCTCATATTTAGTTACAGTCATTGCCCATTTATTTTCTATTAACTACTGCCATAGAAGTTTGTGCAATTTTCCTAATTTTTTTTTCCTCCCTACATGTAAATAATGTAACGTTTGGAAAATGCGAGTACTGATGCATACTACAGATCCAACTTAGTGGGATTGAAACTTTAGATTATCATTAATATAAATGCATACACGTATACCGTGCACATACTTAATCTTCTCTTATAAACATCATTGGAAACGGTTTGTGTCATCTTCCTGAATTCCATAACAACAATAACAATATATTGATAATTACATATTTAACTTCTAGCAGTCCAAACATAGCGCCTCCACCTAGAAATTTACATTATCATGATCTTGCGGAAAATAATATAGCATTCAGATAAATTCTAAGAACTCTGTTGGGAGTTTTCACTCCAAAAAATTTCTAGTATTATATATCAGATTGTGACTCACCGGATACATCATCTACAACATAATCCTTCGCAGATTCTCTACCACTTATATTCTGTTCGGGAAAAACATCCCGCGAAGCACTAAATCTGCTTTGTATTTCCTTCAAAATCCACCGCTGTGCCTGCCTACTCGTCGATTGGAACGTTTCACGGTCAGAAAGTGCACTTGAAAATCTTGGCCGCCCCGGACCACTAGCAAAGGTCGCCTCTGATGAGTCCACCGAAGCCTTCTGCAAAAATTTGAATTTCATTATTTTGCCAGAGTCATGATAACTATCTTCGAGATTATTTCGAAAATATTGAGACAGTTGTTAATTCCTCTAAAATTTAATCATATAAGCTGTTAACCATGGAGCCATTTTCAAGTTTCCGAAACGAGAAATCGCCCTCAACGCCATCTATCGCTAACTGCCTGACGTATTCTAGTCGTGTTAAATCAAAACCGTGTTTTTCAGCGAACTTCTGTGATTCATTGTTTAGGCTGTCAATATCCTAAAAACATTCTTTAACTGTACCATTAAATTAAAATTCGAGAAGTCAAAAACTTTTATTGGTCTTATATCATCCTCAACATATTATTTTACCAATAACACTTATCCTAATTACTCGCAATGACACTTGCTGTTTGCGATATAATGATCAAAGTGTTCGGATGACTGATATTCAGATGACTTACTTGTTCTGTCTTTGTTTTGTCATCTGCAGATGGCTTTACACGACGATTTCGAGACCAGTCTTCTTTTTCAGTTCTTTCGGTTTCCGATGACTCTGACGCAGACTTCGGATTCTTCCCTAACATATTTTAAATTTCGATTTATAATATTCGCTGGCGTATGTATCAGCTCGGAACTTCTTGAATGACGGTCATTCTTTTTCCTAACATTTTGAGAAATAGTTTACGCCAGTTTGGGAAACCGTTTGTCCAGATCAAGGAATGGAATGTTAAATGCTAAACTGCCCGGCATTCCTTGCATTAATAATTTATTAAAACCGTATTGCTTCTCCAGTTTCAAGAAGTAAAAATTTTGAAATTGATTTTAATTCAATTATGATTTTTCCAGTTTCAATGTCTTCTCAGGAACAAGCAACACACTTAGTCCACTACCTTCTTCAGAACTTGGATAAAAGTGATCACTTAAAGGCCGAACATCGATGCGCAACCTCATATTCGCAGTAACACAAAGTCCCAACCGCGTATTGTTCATACCTTCTGTGGATCCATTTGATGTTGCTAAAATTTTAATTTCCAAATAAAAAAAAGGTGGCGACAATAAAATGCTGCAAAATTTTGTGGTTAAAAAGTGAATTTTTTTTTTGCATAGTACATTTCTATCAGTTAACGTTAATAAATTTTGTAAAACCAGAGAAAAAAACTAACTAATCAAATAATACGATCGGCCTGGCTGATATTCAAAACCATTTGGTAAAGGAGAAAATTGGCGAAATACAATTTTATGACTGATGGATGTCGTTGCTAAAGGCGAATCACATATGAGAAATGCCTGCGAACGGCTATCCAATTCACAGCTCATAAATGATAAATCAGATACCTGACAAATGGTGAAATGGTTTTTGAGGATATAATTAATTAGTATGCCCATAAAAAAATTTTGATATAATGAAGATTAGTTTGGAGTTCCTTTACGAACAACTGGAAGAAATATAAATTTGATTACACGAAGACAGTTTGTTGCATTTTATTACCTGGTGAACGATAAGTTGCTCATACTTATCAATATTGTCATGCATACTATACGTAGGACAAACTATTTCCATCGAATCCATGGCATCCACTTCAATATAAGCTGCGCCTGCACCAATTTCTGCATCTTGTGGAAACAGCGAACGATCAGTAAATCTGCAACAGATTCCTAAACCAAATAATCATTTTCTTTTATCTTTTTTAAAACTTGTTCGTTTTGAAAAACAGCAAAGAACGTCGAATGAAAACATGATAAATATATTTAAAATGTAATAAAACCAATTTATTTATTGATTCGATTTCCCAAAAAACACAAATTTTCCTTCAAACAGAAGCTTAGTTCATACAAAAAGTAATCCTTTCCCTATGCAATTTTCTTTCAACGATACAAAATGAAAAGACGCAAATTCGTGAAAATTTTGTACCTTTTGCCATAAAAACTTTCCAGTCAATAAAAACCAATTGTTGTTAATTTTATACAAGGCTTAAATTATTTGTGTTTGAGAGTTAATACCATCAAATTATCGACTACGGCTTAGTGAAAAGTGATAAATTGTAAAGTGTTGTTAGGCATCATTTCACATTTCAGTATGCTGTGAGATATCGTCTATAAAACTAATATTTTTTGATATCACAATTAAAAAGATGCTTAGATTTAAAAAATGGACAAATCAATAGATTTATGTATGACTTATATTAACTTGCCGAAAAAAAATTGAATGGAAGAAAATTGGAATTCCTCATAACACCAATTTTTTGTTTCTTTACTTAAATGACTCATTACATTAAGCAATTGCTAACTTCAACAGTATTGTAATAAGCCGCGGTGATAGTTAGAATTCAAAGAGAATTTAATTTACGAACTTTCAAATTTAGATTTTTTTAATGGAATACGATATATTACTGCACTATTATAGCTTTTCAGTGCATTAACTTCCACAGCTGCACGACAAGAAACCGGATATTTATTCGGTAAGGATTCGTAATGACAATGATCGAACTATCCTGTTCAACTTACAGCTAGTTAAGGTTACACTCTTAAAAATCCTAGAATGGTGATCTATTTTATTCTTTGCTTGATTCCTTATTCTTCAACCGGCCTTTAACAGAAAGTGAGTCTATCCTTTGGATCCCAGATATTCAGATATTCATGCTGAAACTACCACCTATTTTCTCATCTTTGTATCTTCATTAGCAAAAAAAAAAAAACAGCGTATTTCTAATAAGAAAATTTCAAATGCCTTCATCTCAAATTTTAAAACGAGCTCGGGATGCACTAATAAAATCTCCTCACAAATGGAAACAGTGAGGAGCAAAAAAATAGGGTTAAGAAAGACCGTAAAATTGGCATAGAGAAGTGAAGCAGCTGCAAGGATGCTATGTCCTAATATAATGTGTTATTTCAGTAAAATGACAAAAGGATGGTGGAAGTGTAAACATCATCTGTCTTACCTAAAACAATCTGTTCTCATTAATCTTCAATACATGAATAAAACAGTTCTCAGATGTTATCTTGGGCTTTGTTTATTTTATTACCTCAATCAATTTTTAAGTAATAGATACGAATGGATAAGTATCATTTGCAGAATTTCAAAAAACAAAAAGTACATCTCACATGCACTAATAAGTAACTACTTTAAATCTTTTCAACAACTACAGACAAGAAAGGACAGAAAAGATTGAAACGAAGAAGAGTTCAAAAGGTAGAAACGACATTAACTATCAAAAATAACTCTGTGCTTAATCTTGTGCCTCAGTGTTACGCAACAATAGATCCCTTATGTAACAGGCACTTAACCAATCAATCAGAAACAGCAATATGTCGGGATAACTATGTATGGTAATGACATAAATGCAGCATGCAGTTTGTTCCAACGTACTAAAATCCATTTATTGAAAAGTTCTACATTGGCAACTTACTCATTATTGTAGTAATTACGACATTATAAGTAACATACAATATCATTATCATTGTGATGACATAACTAAAGCTTGTTTGTCCAGCAAATATTATTATGTGTTATTGGTCAGCATGAATAAATTTATTATTGTTATTTATTTTTTTTTATTATTCATTTATTATTTTTTATTTATTTATTATTACTTATTTATTTATTATTATTTATTTATTTATTATTCATTTATTCAATTATTTATTTGTTTGTTATTTATTATTTATTTATTGCAAAAAATTTAAATTATAAAAATTATTTATTACATATTTAAATTTATTTATTATTATTTATCATAAATAAATACAATTACTGTAGTCACAATAATTTCAAAAATAATTTCATGTCTAATTTCGAGACATCTCAATTTTTCCTCTGAAAAATGGGTAAACTATCAATTTGTTGGTTTATCTAATTATATTTCGCATTTCGCTCCTATCCACTTACAATATTCACTTTCAGCTGACATTTAATTATTGTTCCCCTCATTCCTTTTCCCCATATTTACGAACAAACAGTAACTTCAATAATTTGGAAGATTCCGATCTTGCAATTTTTTTCTTTTTACGGATAAAAACCATTATTCGATGATCCCTTAGTTGCAAACTGAATTAATTTAGCGATAAACAAAGCTGAAGATATCGATTAAGGTAATAGGAGTAGGAAGATATCGATGTTCCTGTTCTATAATGCAAATGGGAGAAGGGACCAACAGAAGGAAGCAGTGACTACGTCATATTACAGATAATTTAGCTAATTTAATGAATATGTCTTCAATTCTCCAGAAAGATAAACAAGCCAAATGGAAAGAGTTATGAAAGGATTACTCAGCATAACCCCTCAACATTCCGATTCTTATCGTTACTCAGCCAGAAATCCACCAATTAGTCCTTCCTCTTCAATCACATCATCTCTCTCATCAACTGTAACATCATCTACAGATTGCCAAAATATTGTTCACATTCAGAAATGGTCTTCCATAACCATTTTTTCGAGTTTGAATTCTTCATCCCTCATTATTCCAATAACACAATACTACCGATTTTCAGAACCTAAACTTGATAATGACATAGGTTCGAAGCTTATAATCTGAAGATCTGCGTACCGCTTAACTTAACTTTTGCAGCCACTACTATTTATTATTGCTTGGACAGTTATAACACAATATATGTGTCCAAGGGACATGTAATACAGCCTATTTAAAGTAAAGTGAAAAGCTCGGCTCGATTTACCTTGCTCAATTCGTTCATTATGTTTTATAATTGCATTCTGCTTCCCATTGTCTCAAAAAAGTTATTCATACTTGGGCACTTTCCGAGAATTATTTATGGTAACAAATTAAAAAATGGCTAATATTAAAGGTTATTGAAATTTGACACAAAGCAAATATAATATGGAACACAAATGCACATTGTGTTAGAATTACAAGAACGTTAATAAATTAGCCTTGGTATGGCAAAACATGGAAAATGGAATAAATTAGAATTGTAATGCAATCAAGAGTCAAAAGCCTCATTTCATTTGAGAGGATTTCATTCATTTTTTTTACTGGTTACCAACCAACAACATAGCACTACTTATTTCAATTAATTGTTCCATATAAACTGAAAATATCCTGACAAAAAAGTGAAAAAATATATTTTATGATTTGTAAATGCTGTCTGCAAGCAAATCATAAATCAAATGTTTTAAATTCTACTAATAAAAATTAAGGAATATTGCCTTAAAAAGGAATTTTGATAGAAATTTATAATAGCGGAAATGGTTGATGGAATTAAAAGTTTTCAAGGTGGTGGAATGTGTTTGGATGGAATTAAAAGTTTTCAAGGTGGTGGAATGTGTTTGGATGGAATTAAAAGTTTTCAAGGTGGTGGAATGTGTTTGCGTCTTTAATGTAATGAATGGAAATGTCTCAGATTCGGGTTATCAGATGCGCTTCCAATAAATGAACACTTATTAGGTGTTCATTTACTTTTATGATAAAACTTCAACCAAATTTTAACATCATGTCGTAAAGAAATAAATTGCTCCCTATTTTTCGATATAAATGACGTTTTAATTCTACTAATGTATATTCCATATAAACAATTGCGCCATATTCAACATTATTCGTTCTTCTCTTACATCTTTCCATGAAAGAACCGCAGAAATCTAGTAGCTTTCAGTTTAACAATAATAACTTGTGTCAGATTTATGTGCATCACACTAATTATTAGGAAGAATGAGTACAATCTCCTTCCCACAACATGTTTATAGCAAGCACTGCAACCGTATATTACAGATTACTTATTAAATTGTGGCAAAATGATTTTGATATTAAGTCTTATGACAACAAAAATCAACGAATATAAGAATTATCCTTACCAACAATTTCGGAAACTTTGTGATTATATTTTGTTCAGTGTTCTCAATATCATAAGTCTCATCAAAATAGTTTCCAAAGACAAATAATAAATCTTGAAGGTCCAAGGCTGAGTTTCATTTTGGTGTTTATTCTGTTTTCCTCACAGACATTTCAAGACTTCAACTATAAACTTTTTGCCGCAATCCTTGAAACATTGCTAATCCATGAATTTCTCTGAACTGAGTTTCTATGTTCAGTAAAATTAAATGGACTGGTGAAACAAACAAACAGAAATTCTCACGCTATGTGGCTTTTATATTGGTTGTTGAGAATATGCTCAATAAATGCCAATCCAGATATCACACTCTTGGAGATCTTATGAAGTATTCATAATGATGTTACCAAGAGTCTAACATATCTGTTAATCCACAGCCTGGCATTGAACTGACTCTCAAACCTCATTAACATACCTTTTTGCTTTTCATTATATCATTAGTAATGCTCAAAACCTATAAATATCGCCTAGCTCATATACTAAATTGAACTTAAAGCTAACATATTTACCATTTGAATTATTAATTGAAAATGAGGAAAAAAAGACATTCAAATTAGAAATTTGTCAATTTCAGATCTAACCAATCAAATTCACCAGCAACCTATTTATTCAAAGGCAAACTGTGTGATACAAAAGATTTTGAAAAGACCTGATCTTCAACACTTAACATTCTCAGAGCAGCTTACTGAGATCCAGAAAACTGGTAAAGAATTGGTAAAGGTGAACTGCTACTTTTTGAAACATATCACCGAAACCTTGTCAGCGCTATTTGAAATCATAGTTCCGTTTTACTGAAATGATTGATCATCATGCAAAAATTTAGAAAAACCGTGAACTACAATAAGAAAATCTTCAATATCTACAGAATGTCAGAATATCGCTGAGAATCATTTAGTGTATGAAAACAATCTGTAATATCATTCGTTGGAGTGATAGTATTATTAATTTTCATGGAAAATGTCAATGGCAGAAGCTGGAGAACCGAAAGAATTTGAGAAGGGAAAATAGGCATTCGACAGTACGGTAAATGTCATATCGAATTGCACAAAGTAATCGATCTAAACAAATGCAATGCACTCCTTCTAGATGACATTTCACAAATCCTTTTTGACATCCAATTGCTGATTAGGACATCTTTCAGAAAGACATCTTTTCGGTAGTTTTATAACACTGCTGCTATCCCCCTCTCATCTCCAGAACTGCGGATACCGAAAACGCTTGATTCGGTGGAAAAGTGCAAGCTGGCAGATCTTTTTTCTTTCTTCCACTGACAATAAATCTTCGGTGGAAAAAGCTCCTTGCACCATCTGGTGGAACTGTAAAGTGGCATTCTTTGAATTCGGTAGTAATGCCTCGATTTTATACCATTAGAAAAGAGCATAACACTCCATTGATATTTCATAGTTAAGATTAATTCCTGATTAAAATGACTCTCATAAGAACTAATCAGATGAATTGAGTTTATTCCGAATTAATTCCGTTTCACTCAATTCAATTAAAATTCCAGTTATCGCGATAGAGCGTTAGACTTCTTACATAATTTATGGTAACATTAACAGCATAAAAGACGTTCCAACTATAGCAATGACAATGATTTAGTTAAAATGAATTTAATTAATGTTAAAAACTGGCAAAAGCCACTGTTTATCGAAATTAACCCGTAGTTAAGTGGAGCAGATACTATTTGAGCGATCACTTTTCCACCATAGATTGAATAACACAGATTGTTGAAAATTATCACAATAGAAGTATGAAAAGTGGGGTAAAACAGTGATTTCCAGGTTAAATCCCTACTTAAATATGTCTTTTCATCCTTTGTTCAACATTTCCAATATCCTCATTCCCTCATTTCAATGATACTGCGATGTGGGAGTATCATAGATTTTTAGCTGTGCTCCCTCTCTTTCTTTCTTCTTAAAAAGTCCTCAACTGATATTAAAACATGAAACTCAGCAGTCCAAAAACATTTGAATCTTGTAGCCAGTTAACTTTTTGGGTTTTATGAACTTTGGGGAGCAAAAATTTAATATGTTATTGGAGATGCAGAAATTTTGCTCAAATTATGTGGATCACTCACTGCATTTATATTAATGAATGATTATGATTTTCAGCTACTCCTGACGGGGTCACATAATCGTAACCGACCACAACGTGTTCACTCAAACAATGACAGGCGACTAAAGAGTATTTAGTGCTTAAATATGATCAATTTGCATAAATGTAACCACCTCAGTGGGAATATATCCAATAAAAGTGTAGAACAATGAAAGCGTGCATTGTGACCTTTTCAAATGGTTAAACCGGTAGCTTTTTAACCACTTGCTTTCATATACTAATTGATGGCTCTTCATTATGATACTATCCTGCAAACACAGAAATCCGGAATTGATTTCAAAAATTCAAAACTTGTAGTTTGTTTATCAAAAAAAAAAGATTAACAGCCATTATCCACTAAGAAAAATTATTGGGCCAGAATGTTCGCATGAAATTTAAATGCATAATTTCTTCCTACCACTTCCATTTCCATCATTTTTTCCATATGATTTTGACTGCGCTAAATTACGCAGTTAAAGAATTCTATTCATGAGAACGATGAGAAAAACTGATCAGTACAGCAACTTAGTTTATATCAGCTATGCATTCCGTCCCGCTTTAATCACTCTCTGCTAGGTTTTCAGCTATATTCAATGTCCATTTCAGTAGCAAATAGCTACTCTGAAAAATGGTTAAATAAATTGCTCTTAGAAATATCGAGGTATGAATGATCTTTAAAGTGACAAGCAGTAGATTTCAGAATATTTTTGAGAGAATCGTTTTATCTCTCTCAGTTTCAGAAATCTACCTTTAGCTTTAATATTGCAGTGCATCACTTGAACTCCATTGTAATTATGTTTTCTTCTATGGCTTCCATCTTTCAAACTTTTTAATATCAACTTCATTGGATTCAGCATAATGGTAACAGGTGCGAAGGATCACAGGACGTTAAGCAATAATTGATATTATTAGTGGGACTTTATTAGCCAAGATGTCTAATCAACTTCAATATACTTCCCCGATCTTTCTTGGAAGCCAAAAAGAAAATGAAATTTGACGAGTAATACATGAGACACGTTAGAAAAAGAGAATACAACTAGCATTCTCAGTAATCCGAATCAAATTACTTTCAAGGAAAAAAAGGCTTAAGTAAAGATGAAGGGAGGTCACTGTAAAGTCACTGAGCTCCCCATCCTTTGTTTGGCCTTCAACAAATTAGATGAATAATAATCGGTTCATTGGACCACTCTTCCCTACAATATAACCCATTTCACTTCCCATGAATTTATATCTAACAACCATTTTTGATCCCATCTCTTAATTTGTTCACTTTAATCTCTATAGATGAATAGACTCCTATCATCACATATCGCTCAGAAAAGTCATCACAACTCTATCGAAAGTTTAATAATACTACTCACAGCTTACTTCACTGATCCATTGCTCGAAGAATCGGATTAGCACTGAGTTTCAGCCACTGACTTCAGCAAAATTTTACATTGGTCTGCACACATCTAAGCCAATTGCGGTATATCCAAATCAATTATATATA